>CAUYQU010093779.1:0-54194 GCA_963574635.1 Cheracebus regulus | reverse complement strand
TCTTTTCTAAAAAATACAAAAATTAGCTGGGCGTGGTGGTATGCACCTGTAATCCCAGCTACTCAGGAGGCTGAGGCAGGAGAATTGCTTGAACCTGGGAGGTGGAGGTAGCAGTGAGTCAAGATAGCGTCACTGCCCTCCAGCCTGGTACCTGGCAACAGAGCAAGACTCTGTTTCAAACAAACAAACAAACAAACCCCGCCCCCGAATGCTTAGTGTGAGTGGCTGGCTTTATACAAGCATTGCCATCTTTGTGGTGATGGGGTTTGTGTTGAAAACTTTTTACTGCTGCTGTAAGTAGGTAAGACCTAAATTCCTCTCCTTAGGCTCATAGCCGCAGTGTCTTTCCTGGTCTCCCACATCCCAATTTTCATGATGGGGCAACTTGAAACTAAAAGAGTGCAAAATAAATCACATTTACGAGGAGAAAATGAAGTCACTGTAACTCAATTATTAATGTGGAAAACTGTTATGTAATGTAGCAGCCCAATTAATAGGTGTCTCTTGGGAAATAATCAAGGCTTAATTTGGCATGATAATTAGTAGCCTCCCCTTCCAGCTTTGGATTGGGGGGCCCCTGCAGGACAGCCTGATGGCTGGTAATGAGGCAGGATCACTTACTTTGCAGCCGTGTTAATTGCATCTTTCTGTGCATGGGGACAAAACAGATTTACCTGTTTCTGGCTGCTGGGATGTGCCATTGGTCTAATAGAGTTGTACTTGTTCTCTGGTCTTGCCAACACTGGCCTTTCTGAAGGGCAACACTGTTACACTTTTGAGACTTCTTTAATTGGCTGAGTTGTTCTAATGGCTACAGCTGCAGTCTTTCTTCTTTTTTTTTTTTAATAGAGTGTGTGGCAGAGTTCCAATCTTACAAGACATATGGCCAGAGTTGACATATTCTTGGGAATAACGGGAAGTTGTCCTGTTTAGGGTATCTGTAATAATAGGTGACCACAGTTCTCTGGCTTAGGTATCTATCTCCTTAGTGTGTCTCAAGGAACTCCTGTTTTTTGCAATAAAATGCTAGATGTTTTTATAAGCTGTATAGTCACAAAAAACAAAAACGTGAAACATTACGAAAATGTGTTGTTTTTACTGACAAATATAGAAAAGCACAGAGAAGAAAACAGTGTATCATCACTAATCATCCATCAACTGAGGGATAAGGACCATCAACGTTTGGTTATAATCTCTTAGCAGTCTTACATGCACACATGCACATTTCTCCCCACGTATATTTAACCCAGGTGTAATTTCTATTTGCAGAAAGGAAACTGTAATGTGCATAGTATTTTGTTAACATGTTGTTTGATCTTAGGAACAGATTTTAAACGAGAGCTATACCAGTGTTTCCTAAACTCTCATCCTCCAGAATTTGCGAGCTGCTGATCTGTGTTCTGAAAATGACGCTGTGTGAGACAGGAGGCATTCTCTCTCCTCCTCTTGGTAACACAAGATGAACATTCATGTTTGAAGTCTTTGTTTACATGTTAAAAACATCATTTAGGGAAATCACATGTCAACAGCTCCTACGATTGTTTTCCTTAAACTACACTTGGGAAGATGCTAGTGAATATTTAGATGGCTTCCCTTTTTGTTTTGTTTTGCTGTTGTAAACATCACTGCGTCAACATCCTTGCACATGCATTTGGGGCATATCTAAGATTTCCTGAGAATCAACATCGAGAAGAATTGGCAGTCAGCAGACATACTTACTTGAAGATTTGGGATCTCCTTGGAGGAACTGCCCTCTCCAGAAAGGAGATTTACATTTCCAAGCCCAGGAGAGACATAGGGGAGTGCCCCTCCCCATTTCTCCTCTAAAGCACATTTTAAATTCCAGATTCTGCAACTTTTGTAGCCATGTAGGAAACCAAAAGAGAAAGTTTATTAAATTCTTATTTATGTGTTCAATTTGCATCTGCCTTTTCCTTCCCCAAGCTCAAAGCGCCACACGGAAAACATTAAGCTTGTGTCTCTGGGATGTGCTCCTCTGTGAGAGCGGGACTTAGGGGAAGATTCAGGGAACAGAGGTGAGGAAATACTGCAGGGAGGAGGAGGCAGGCAAATGAAAACCTGGACATCAGCTAGTGCTGTTGAGGATTTGAAAACCCTAGTTCCAGAAGGAAGGCCCTTTTCCAGCGTCTTTCTCCTTGCTTCCCTTTTGTCTACATAGTAGGAGAAGCCACAGTGAACAATTTGTGGCTTTTGTTTACTACCCACAAACACCTGACTTGGGGAGAGGGGCCATGGGGCTTATGACTACTCCCCTTGTTGCTTGCCAAGCCCCCTCCCTTGATGTTTAATTCATCCTAAATGATCTATGCTCAAAGTCATTGTGTGGGCCAGGAGAGTCCCAGAGCCTTTTTTTTGTTTTTTGATTTTGTTTTTGAGATGAAGTCGAGCTGTTTCACCCAGGCTGGAGTGCGATGGCATGATCTCAGTTCACTCTGCCTCCCTGGTTCAAGCCATTCTGTTCCCTCAGCCTCCCAAGCAGCTGGGATTACAGGTGCATGCCACCACATCCTGCTTATTTTTGTATTTTTTAGTAGAGACAGGGTTTCATCACGTTGGTCAAGCTGGTCTCAAACTCCTCACCTCGTGATCTTCCCACCGCAGCCTCCCAAAGTGCTGCGATTACAGGTGTGAGCCACCGCTCCCAGCCCCCAGAACGTCTTTGAACACACACACACACACACACACACACACACACACACACACACACACGCACGCATACTCACTCATTCACAAAAAACAGTCTTCCTGACTACCGGGAAACCATCTTCTATTTTCTTACTTTCCATCATTTTTTCCTAAAGCAGGTAGGAGTTAACTTCTCAAATGATATGATTTTGTACCTACCATTTTTGTGTAAAATGTTCCTTTCTCCAAACGGTGCCCAATGAAGGTCCTTTAAGATCTTTTCATCATGCTCCTGTGTTGGACAGTTCCCCACAAATATGTTTTTTTGCCCAATGATTTAAGACGCTCTTAATTGCTTTACTGAAGGGAAATAGAACACCTTTTAAGCCAACAGCTGAGCGATTTGCTATGACAATTCTGCCGCTATGCATTCACTTAATTTCCAATTAATCAAACATTCAATAAATCATTAGTATAATTACACCTGTTCTCTTCTTGCCCTAGCACATTAGCTCAACTCAGCGAGTCCATTCGACTGGCTGTGGGGAAGGTGTTCATTTGTCTGCCCTGGCTGGGTGCACATTCTTACTCCCTGTGAGCCTTGAGAAATGATGGGTAAGAAACTGTAATTATTTCAGGCACCAGAAGTTTGCTTGGTTTTCCTCTTCTCTGCTTCCCACTCCACTACATCCCCAACAACTTAAGCCAACATCATAGTGTCCTGGTAGTGGTGGCTGGTTAATTTCAGCAAGCTTTTCTTTTTTTTTTTAAATCATTTTTATTCCCCGACTGTGCCTCTTCTCTAATTACACCATCTCCCCAGGTGAGCGATAATTCCCTCATCACCATATATCTCAAGCACAGATTATTAAAATAATATAGCTTATGTCATATAAATGTAACAGAAAGTATCTTAAAGATGCTTTATTGAAAGCTGGTAAATTGGTTCAACAGATGAATGTTTTAAGGCCTGTTTTTAAAAGGTTGCAACAGTATAAACCCACTGAATTACTGCTGCAGTTTCACACGAGCGGATGCAATTATTTTAAGCATCTAACTGTGCAAAAGACAGATCTGAAAGGGAAGGAGCTAAATTCTCCGAGATTAATTAAAGGGTTTCGTTTTGCTCTTGATTTAAAAATAAATTTCAAGCATGCATCACTTGTTATTCTCTTGAAGAATTTGCATTATAGGGTTTTAAAAAAAAAACAGAATGTTAAGCTTCGTGAGTTCTTCATACAGTATAGCTGACAGCTCTTAAAAAGAGGGGTTGACCTATTGTTGGAACAACGTATGCTCCTACATACTTCTTTCTACTTTTCCATTTGTGAAGGGTATTAATCTTAAAACTAATTTCCAGTGTAAGGTTGTGCATTTACATGAATCTCCCATAAGATTGCTCCTGATTCGATCTGTGCTCATTGATTTAATTTCTTTTACCTCTCAGAGCCGGTGGTGCTGAAGAGTTTATGGTAATTATAGTGTTGTAGGTTTCGGTGGAACAGTTCCCTGGTAACTTAAGTGTGGGTTTGATTCCCTCTAAACTCGCCCAGCCCAGGAGATATTGTGGCAAGTATCTCAGAGGCAGAGAGCTTGCAGGCTAGATCAGAATGCTAGCTGGTACACAGCCGGAAGGTACGGGGAGGCTGGAGAGGGAATGGCCGGGGGCTCCTGGCCAGATGGATCGCTGTTCTAAGCGGGGCCTTTTAAGGTGAATCACTTGGCAGTTTTGTGAGTTGGCAGACGGCACAGCCACCTGTGCTCAACGTGAAATGCGATACAGGTAACCTACCGATCTGAAATATGCTGCCCGCCCTTTGAGAGATGGTACAGTGTTGCAAGAGGTGATGTGCCCTAATAGTGGCGTGTAGGGGAGGGAACCACAACAAAAATGCCATGAGTTTTGGGACTAAGGGGAGTTCAAATCCAAGCTCTGTCTCTCTAGACCTGTAGTTTCTCACTTTGTTTACCTTCTCAAAACTAAAATGTTTCTCAAAACCATATTGTTTCTCTGTAATAGTGTTGTTCAGAAGAACATAATTAAAGCTACATATGTAGTTTTAGTTGTTTAATAGCTATATTTTTAAAAAGTAAAAATACACAGGTGAGATTAACCTAATGCATTTTACTTAACCCAAATATCCAAAGCATGATCATTTCAGCATGTGATCATTATAAAACGAAGACATGTTACATTCCCTTTTCCATCCTGATTCTTTGGAATTCATTGTGCATTTCATACTGACAGTGCATCTCCATTTAAACTAGCAACATTCCCAGTCCTCAGAGCCTCAGATGGTGATGGTTACCTTATCTAATGGTGCAGGTCTAGCTGATGCATTATCAGAATAGTACCATTTGCAAGTGATAGAAACCCAATTCAAATGAGCTTCAGCAAGAAAAGAACAGTTGTTTCAAGCATGGCTGAATCCAGAAACCCAAATGCCGCAGTTAGGAAATTCCCTATGTCAAGGCCTGGCTTGCTCTTGGATGGTGCATTAGATGGTAGGAAAATGGTCTGTGGAAACCCTAAGCTTTAGGTGGTCCTTAAGTCTGTGACCCCAGGGAATGAGAGATTATCTTTTCCTGTAGTTGTAGCAAAAATGAATTTGGTGAGGAAAAGGAGGAAAGGGACAGGCTTCATTCGTGCCAAGTGTCTGAGAATACTCCTTCTAGAAGAAAAGGAGGGATGGTGGGCACATCCATCAAGGCTGTATGCAGTGGGCAGTGTGATTCCCCAAAGAAGCTCTACTGGGCAGAAAATGGCACATACCCATTGCAAGTGAAATCATGCAACCTGCTGTAAAAGTTATGGTAAGGATTGCTTAGGCCAGAACTTTGGAGTCTTTCTTGACACGTCTGTTTCTTAAATAACGTGTCTCAAATCCCTCCCTCAGGAAATCCTGTTGGCTTCAGAATTTATCCAGAAATGTACTGCGTCCCACCATGGGGGCCATCATCCTGGGCAGGTTCTGGCTTGTCTTGCCTGAATTACCGCATCCTCCTCCTAACTCTGCTTTCACTGTTTCCTCACCCTACACCCCTCCCCCCATGGCTTCCATCTCACTGAGACTAAAAGGGAGCATCCTTGAAACTTCCCACGAGGTCCCCACACTCTGGTTCCTGCCAACTTTGTTGCCTGGTGTCTTGTTCTGTCTCCCCAAATATGGTTTGGCTCTGTGTCCCCACTCAAATTGCATCTTGAATTGTAATCCCCATGTGTCAAGAGAGGTACCTGGTAGGAGGTGATTGGGTCATGGGGTGGTTTCCTCCATGCTGTTCTCATGGTAGTAAGTGAGTTCTCACAAAATATGATTGTTTAAAAATGTTTGGCCGTTCTTCCCTCACTCTCTTTCTCTCTCTCCTGCCACCATGTAAGACATGCCTTACTTCCCCTTCCTCTTCCACCTTGATTGTAAGTTTCTTGAGGCCTCCCCAGCCATGTGGAACTGTGGGTCAGTTAAACTTCTTTTGCCAAGTGTCAGGTATGTCTTTATAGCAGTATGAGAATGGAGCAATATACTCCTCACTTAGCCCATCCTATGTAACCACCTCTTGTCCTAGACTTGGTTTTCCTTCAAGATCTTTGCATTGTCTGTTTCCTCTCCCTGGAGAAACCTTCCCCAGCTACCCTTAGGTCTTATTTCTACCCAATTTTAGGTCTTTAATCAAACATCACTCTTTCTGTGAGATCTTTTCTATTGAAAATTGCATTCCCTACATTTTTTGTCTTCCATTCTTCCTTTGTACCTGCAGCATTTAGAATAGTATATGTTTTAGTGATTTTGTTTTTTTCTCTTTCTCTCTCTCTGTCTTACATACACTAGCTGGTAAACTCTATCAGGAAAGATATTTCTGTGTAGTGTTGCATTCCTCCACTTAGAACAGGCTTATTAGAGAGGCTCAACAAATATTTATGGAGTGAATGAATGATGGAACGTAGAGGTGCTCAATGAACAGAAGCCATCATGATTATTTACTATCAGAGGCTGTTTCTATGTACAGCAAGATTAAAACTCAAAATGGAACTCTGCTACGAACCCTTAAGTGTCAATACCGTCAGTCTATAAGGTGTTGCAACCTTCTGTCATCTAGATTTGCCAAATACCCATTTGCCCGAGACTACATTGCTGAAATGTTACATCTGTCCTGGGTGTGAACTAATCTGCCTAGTGACTGGACCACAGTAATACAGTAATAGGATTTTGAGAGTTTTACTGTGCACCATCCTAACCTTTCCTCTTATCTTTCTAGGATTGTTTTCTTTCAGTTTTTTCCATCTCAATGGGTGGTATTATCATCTACCCAGTAGCCCAGGGCGTCATCTTCTGAAACTCAGTACCAAAGCCTCGGTCCAGTGCCATCCATATCAAGATAATATAATTTAATCATACCTTTACTCAGAAAATGTTAATTAGGTCCTACCATGGCATAGGCACTCTGACAGGCGTGGCAGCCAAAATGCCTCCTAAATGTCTCTAAAAACATACCCACTCTTCCCCACCTCCCCTCCTTTCACCTGACAGCTAGTCTATGCCATATTCTCCTTACCAGTTGATATGGTTTGGCTGTGTCCCCACCCAAATTTCATCTTGAGTTGTAGCTCTCATTGTCCACATGTGTCATGTGAGGGACCCAGTGGGAGGTAATTGCATCATTGGGGGTGGTTTTTTTTTTTTTTTTCTGTGCTGTTTTCATGATAGTAAGTCTCATGGGATCTGATGGTTTTATAAAGAGCAGTTCCCTGCACACACTCTCTTGCCTGCTGCCATGTAAGATGTGCCTTTGCTCCTCCTTTGCTTTCCACCATGACTGTGAGGCCTCTCCAGCCATGTGGAACCATGAGTCTATTAAACTTCCTTTCCTTTATAAATTACCCAGTTTCAGGCATTTCTTACAGCAGTATGAGAACAGACTAGTAAGCTAATCTTCTGTTCCCTCCAAGTCTTGCCTGTCTTCTATCCATCCTCTGCTTAGAGCCAGGATAATCTTTTCCTTCTCTTATGCATCTCTGACCATATCATTCCTGTTTTTGTTGTTGTTGTTGTTGCTGTTATTTAATAATAACAACCCCCCATTGCTCACAGGATAAAGTCACCAAGACTCACAGGCATCTTGATGACTTGGTTTCTGCCAGCCTCCATATCCCCATCTCTCACCAAACTCCTCTTAAGCTCTAACCTCTAGACCAAGATTTCTCAAACTTGGCATTGGGACCTTTAGAGCTGAATAATACTGTGCTGTGTGGGCCTGTTCTGTGCATTATAGGATGTTGAGAAGCATCCCTGGCCTCTACTCACTAAATACAAGTAAAATCCCCTCCCCCATTGAGACAATCACAAATCTCTTCAGACATTTTCAAATGTGCCTTCGGGGGCAGAAATAAAAATCCTCTCCATTGGGATCAAGAGCTTCAAGCAAAATTGAAGTTACAGTTGCCCAAACATCCCCTGTTCTCCCTTGTTTTTAGACCTTTGCACAAGCTCTCTTCCTCTCTCTTTCCTTGCCTACCTCTTTAATTATGGCTGGCAACCCCTGCTCGCCCTTCATGTGTCAGCTTTGACAACACCTTCTAGGAAAAGCTATTTTAGACTTCTCCCAGGTAGTAGGGCAATGGCAAGATCCTGGTATTCCTACAGAAAAGGATTAACTTCAGAGGGGTGTGAACTTGGGGTGTATAGGATTTGGGGATGGATAGCATGCAGAGTATATGGAAAGGAAGATGTCATCGTTTGCTCAGCTGGGTTCTCCCAGAAGCAGACCTGAGGCCATAATTCACATGAAAGTAGTTGATATGGTTAATCTTTGCATCCCCACTTAAATCTCATCTTGAATTGTAATAGCCGTGTTTGGAGGGAGGAGAGTGATTGGATTATGGGGGCAGTTTCCCTCACGCTGTTCTTGTGGTACTGAGTGAATTCTCACAAGATCTAATGGTTTTATAAATGGTAGTTTTTCCTGCACTCACACAGTCTCTCGCACCTGCAGCCACATCAGATGTGCCTGATTCACCTTCTATGAAGATTGTAAGTTTCCTGAGGCGTCCCCAGCCATCTCTAGGGCTGGGCACAGTGGCTCATGCCTGTAATCCCAGCACTTTAGTAGGCTAGGGCAGGTGGATCACAAAGTCAGGAGTTCAAGACCAGTCTGGCCAACATGTTGAAGCCCCATCTCTTCTAAAAATACAAAAATAAACTGGGCATAGTGATGCATGCTTGTAATCCCAGCTACTCAGGAGGCTGAGGCAGGAGAATTACATGAACCTGGGAGGCGAACGTTGCAATGAGCTGAGATCATGCCACTGCACTCCAGCCTGGGTGACAGATCAAGATTCCGTCACAAAAAAAAAAAAAAAGAGAAAGAAAAGTCTGTAGAAGGCACCTAGAAATAAGGAGTAGAGACAGATTAGGGCTGAAGACTTTAGTCGTGGAGGCATCTTTGAAGGAATTGTGGTTTAGTCTTGCAGATGGGTAAGGTGGTCAGAGGAGCTGGAAGTCTGGGGAAGACGGATAACTGGAGAGAAATCCATATTTGGGATTAGTTTTGTTCCTCCTCCTAACGTCTGTGTGAGTTAGCATGGAATGGTGAATGCAGTCAAGATTGCCACTTGGGACTAAGCCACAGCGTTTCCAAATAAAGACTTTAACAAATACTCCTCACTCAGAATGAATTTAAGGGCTAAACCTTATCACTCACACACACAGAACAAGGAACCTTTCCCTGAGGCAATGCGGGAGAAAGTTTTAAAGTTTTTTTTTTCTTTTTTCTTTTTTTAACCCTGTTCTGTTGAATTATCTTCAAAAGTGCTTTAGAGTCTGGGACCAGGATGTGGAGGGACAGATGGGGTGAGTGATTTTGAATGCTGCAGCTTTATCGTGCTGCATTATAAATATGTGATACCATTTAACATAGCAAGCCATCAGGTTAATAAACAAATGATTGCCAAGTTAGTAATTGGCAAGGAAGGAGGTTGTAGTCTATAAGGAGCTTTGTGTCCCAACCAATTTATTCTCTAACAGAACTTCATTGCCTTCGTCACTGAAAACTCCCGAAGTCTTAAGAGCTAAAAACCCAGATTGGCTGAGCTAGTCTTCTCTTGTAGTTTCCCCCCTGGTCTCATCTCCTATCCAGATAAACATACTTGGAAAACCCATTTCTTTAAGATGTAGCAGCCCACCTGGCCCAGTGATGCCTGGTTTGTTGTTTGTGGGTGGTTTTTATCCAGTGAATTGGAAAGAACTGAATTACATGGAAGAAACCATTTTAAATCCTTTCAGCTCCACAAAATTGGAAAATAAAATGTTGTGTTTCATGAGATCACGGACCAAGACTGTCTGGGTTTCTTAGGGTGTGAAGGCCCTTTGGGATCAAGGCTCAGCCTGCTACTGCTAGAGCCTCATACCCTGCTTCTGTCTTCCCAGTACGATGATCAAGTCAAGGATACCACACAGCTGGCCAGGTGTGCCGTGCCCAACTCTGTGGGGCCATTAACTTCACAGCCTACATAAATGATGCCACTTACAGTTTTTTTTAGCTCACTCTGTTCAGTTGTACATGATGACCCTGGTGACAGTATGCATTTTCGGAATTAGATTGGCCTGAAGCAAATTGTACAAAATATAGAGTGACCTTAGATAGGTTGCTTGATTTCTAAAATAGGGGCTTATAATACTTTTCTCATAATATTGTTTACGAAAATGGTACAAGAATTTGCTTGTCTTTCTATGTATCTTCTCTTTGCCTGGATTACTTATTGCAAAGCCGTCTTTACTTTCAGAAACCACTTCAGATCCCTTCTCTCAGGTATTTTCCATGACCTTCCCTCTTGCTCCCTCGTCCTTGCTGTCCCGCGTATATGCATCTAACTGGAAGACTGGAAGTGCCATTTTAAAGCGGTAGATTTTTCTTTTTCATTTGCTGTGTTTTATTTTATTTTGCTTTATTGCATTTTCCGTATTTTGCGGCTGACTTTATTATTACACTCCCGTTTCTGCAACTGTAATCTGTTTACTTACTCGTTTACTTGCGTAGGACTTTCTCTTCGATCTTCTTGGAATGGAACTCGTCTCAGAATCTTTTGAGCAAGTTCTTAGTCTTTCTTACAGACAGAACTAACACTCCCCTTGGGCTTTGGGTATCTGTGCATGACTCAGTCATGTTCAATCAGCATTTTCCATTCCTCTGGCCTTGATGATTGATTCACCAGTGGGCATGTAACCCGATTCTATACAGTTAGACTTGTTCCAGGAAGGGTTTTGTTTTGTTTTGTTTTTTTGAGACAGAATCTCACCCAGGCTGGAGTTCAATGGCACGATCTGGGCTCACTGCAACTGCCACCTCCTGGGTTCAAGTGATTCTCCTGGCTCAGCCCCCTTAGTAGCTGGTATTACAGGCACAAGCCACCACACCTGGCTGATTTTTGGATTTTTAGTAGAGATGGGGTTTCACCATGTGGGTCAGGCTGCTCTGGAACTCCTGACCTTGTGATCTGCCTGCCTTGGCCTCTCAAAGTGCTGGGATTACAGGTGTGAGCCACCGCACCCTGCTGGTATTTTTTCCCCCCTGGGGTTGTGAAACTAACAGGATATAAAGCTGGGATAGCTGATAGCCACGTTGATATTATGTGAGTGCTATAAACGGAATGTTTATATCCTTCCAAAATCCATACATTGAAACGCTAAGTCCCAAAGTGATGGTATTAGGAGGTGGGGTCTTCGGGAGGCAATTAGATCGCTAGGATGGAGCCCTCACAAATGGGATTAGTGCTCTTATAAGAAGACACAGGAGAGCTTGCTTTCTTTCTTTTCTCTAAGCCATGTGAGAATACAGTGAGAAGGCTGCCATGTGCAAACCAAGAGTTCCCTCCCCACACATCAGTCTGCCAGTGCCTTGATCCTGGGCTTCCCAGACTCTAGAACTGTGAGAGATAAATGTGTATTGTTTAAGCTGCAGTCTGTGGTATTCTGTTACAGCAACCAGACTAAGAGGGTGGGGAAAGCTAGTGTGAATGCAAACCAAAATGTTAAAAAGATACCCATTTCTGAAATGATTTGAGTGTCAGTACTTGCATCTAATGGAGACATAAGCCTTGAACTTTCTAGCTTTGTGATAAATCAGATCTCCTCCGTTTGTGTGTGTGTGTGTGTGTGTGTAACAGTTCAAGTTGTATTACTCAACTGTGCACCTCCCTACACAGTCTATTGTACTACAGCACAAGAAATTTAAGAGCAGAATGGCGGATCCACATGACACGTTTTGGCACTTGTTACATTAAACTCAAAAATTCCAAACTCAGAGGTTTAGAAGCAGAGATTTAACAACCAAAAATTGTGCATCGTCAACCTGATGAATTAAGATAGCCTGAGAGTGTGAGATGCTAAAGCCATTTTTTTTATTTTACCCAGAAAGATAGTGATTTTTTTTACATGTCACATCCTGGATCGACTTTCTCTTCAGCTCAGCAGGTGTCTTCAGAGCTGACAAGTGATAAACCAATTGAAAGCGCCAGTCACATTGTTTGGTTATTGATAATACTGCTGTACCGGGGATGTGTCATTAGTATGTGTTTAGAGGATGCCGTTCTCTTTGTGGACCCAGCAGAAAATATTAGGTAGTTTAGGCATTCTTGTTTTATATCCAGAGGCTATTTGGTGGGATAGCCCCTGACTAGAGCAAACTTGGGGTTGAATAAATGAACACGTTCATTTCTTGGTCTATTTTAGAGCCAGCCATCTACTTCTTACCTAGCTGGTGGGTATTTTTTTTACAGAAGACCCAATCACTGAGTTCCTTGCAAAGACGTTTCCATCTTTTGCTTCCACTGTCAGCATAAACTCACAACACAGAATGATAACAGCAGTTAATATTTATATGTTGGTCCTTTCCATCTCGTAGGTATGTTGTTACTATTCCATATTTTGAGGTTGGAGCGGTGAATGGAATGGACATGTCCTTCTGTTTGCTAAATATACTAAAACTTGTATATATCCTTCTCTTTACTAAATATACTAAAACTTGTATATTTTAGTGGGTGAGATAGGCGATAAGTAAGACTGTAGCTGAACAAGATAATCACAGATTTTGAAAAGTGATGTAAGGAAATCCATCAGGTAATGACATTAAGAGTAATTGAGGATGGTGATAGGTATTCGTGGTTGGGCAGAGTCTTGAGAACAATTAGTTCTGAAGTGAAACCACCTTTGACGAGGCAGTAGTTGTGTGGAGACCTGATGTGGTTTGGATTTGTGTCCCTGCCCAAATCTCACGTTAAATTATAATCCCCAATGTTGGAGAAGTGGCCTGGTGGAAGGTGACTGGATCTTGGAGGCGGACTTCCACCTTGCTGTTCTCGTCATAGTGAGTGAGGTCTCACAAGATCTGGTTGTTTAAAAGTGTATACTGCTCACAGAAGGTAACCATAGTAACAGCAAAATCCCAAATCAGCTAAACTCACAACTAGGTTGATTCTAGTCTCCACATGAACACACTGCAGAAGAGATGTACGTGTTTCTTTCCTTTTTCCTTTATTTTTATTTTATTTATTTTATTTTTTTGAGACAGGATCTTGTTCTGTTGCCTAGGCTGGAGTGGAGTGGTGCGATCTCACTGCAGCCTCAATCTCCTGGGCTCAAACAATCCTCCCACCTCAGCTTCCCAAGTAGCTGGGACTACAGGTGCACATCAGCATGCCTTGCTAATTTTTGTATTTTTTTTTTATAGAAATGAGACTTTGCCATGTTGTCCAGGCCTGTCTTGAACTCCTGGGCTCTTGCCGTGACCTTCCAAAGTGGGATGGTAGGCATGAGCCATAGTGCTTGGCTAAGATGTACATTTTTTTCTTTTTTGAGGCAGAGTCTTGCTCTGTTGCCCAGGCTGGAGTGCAGTGGCATGATCTCAGCCCGCTGCAACCTCCTCCTCCTGGGTTCAAGTGATTCTCCTGCCTCAGCCTCCTAAGTAGTTGGGATTACAGGCACGCACCAACATGCCTGGCTAATTTTTTTTGCATTTTTAGTAGAGATGGGGTTTCACCATGATGGTCAGGCTGGTCTCAAACCCCTTACCTCGTAATCTGCCCACCTTGCCTCCACAAAGTGCTGGGAGTATAGGCATTGAGCCACTGGGCCCACTTGGGATGTACATATTTCTATGCAGAAATGCTATTTACTTCGGTCTCAATTACTTTGCTTCATGTCTAGGATTCAATATTAAAAGAGAAAAAATAAGGAAAAAAATAACACACTTAGAAAAGCAATCACATCAATTAGGCTCAGAAAAGATCCCAATGTTAACATTACCAGCGAATAAACTTAAAAGTAACTAAGACTAATAGTTTAAAAGTTTTAAAGCATAGTTTTCTCATCTTCAAAATGAGGATTTTTTAAAGTGTCAAATTCTTCTTGTTATTGTGCATATTAAATGACAATAGAGACTGGGCATGGTGGCTCACGCCTGTAATCCCAGCACTTAGGGAGGCCAAGGTGGGTGGATCACCTGAGGTCAGGAGTTCGAGACCACCCTGGCCAACGTAGTAAAACCCCGTCTCTACTAAAATACAAAATATTAGCATGGTGTGGTGGTTCACGCCTATAATCCTAGCACTTTGGGAGACTGAGACAAGAGAGTCACTTGAACCTGGGAGGCAGAGGCCACAGTGAGCTGCAGTCACATGATTGCACTCCAGCCTGGGCAACAAGAGAGAAACTCCATCTCAAAAAATAAAAAATAAAAATAAAAATGATGTAATGTTAGTAAAGTGCATGCTTAGCAAAATATCTGACACAGGGTAAGAATTTAGTAAATGATGGTAAATTGTAATCATTATCACCTTGGATACTTAATGAAACACTGCGGACTGTCCAAAAGAAAAAAAAAAGTGTGTGCTACTTCCGCCTTCACTCTTTTTCCCCTGCTCCTGTCAGGTAAGACATGCCAGCTTCCCCTTTGCCTTCTGCCCTAATGGAAATTTTCTTGAGGCCTCCCACCCATGCTTCCTGTACAGCCTGCAGAGATGTGAACCCAGTAAATCTCTTTCTTTTTAAATTACCCACTCTCAGGTAGTTCTTTATAGCCGTGCAAGAATGGAGTCATACGAGACCTTTGTGTTCAAGAGGAGCCAGCCAAGGATAATTCAGGAAAGGGTGTTACAGGCAGGAGAAACAGCAAGGACAGAGGCCCTGCAGCTGGAAGAAGCGTGGCATGCTGAAGCAGCAGAGATGAGAGGAGTGCCGCTGGAGAATAGTGGTGAGAAGGAGAAATGTGTTGGGTAGAGTTAGAGAGACCAGGGAAAGGGGTCAGCTGGGACGCACATGAATGGTAGAAAACACACGCTTCCTTCGCCAGTGTGTCACCTCTTTTACTCTTCAAATAAGTGATAAGGTAGGTACTCCTGAAGGATTAAAGATGTTGGTGAAGTTTTTATCACAAGTGATTATCAAAATCATGATTCATTCCCTCTCTTTGTAGAATCCGTCCGTTTTACCTTAACATGATGCTACCATGACATTAATTGGTTTTGAAGCTCCAAGTACATCTAATAGGATATAGGACGGTGTTAATTCCTACTTAACATAAGGATCATGAGGGCTACCATGAGGTCATGAATGTGGATCTTTTTTCCTGGTCGTCAGGCATAGTCTGTGCACAATAAACAGTAGAACACTGTCTTTTCTGATATATCAATGTTTGCTTTATGTCATCTTTTTTTAAAAAAAGATAATCATGGTAAAGTACACATAACATGAGACATACCACGTTGGTCGGGTGCCGTGGCTCACTCCTATAATGCCAGCACTTTGGAAGGCCGAGGCAAGTGGGTCTCCTAAGGTCAGGAGTTTGAGACCAGCCTGGCCAACATAGTGAAACCCCATCTCTACTAAAAATACAAAACTTAGCTGGGCACAGTGGTGCATGCCTGTAGTCCCAGCTATTCAGGAGGCTGAGGCAGGAGAATTGCTTGAATCCAGGAGACGGAGGTTACAGTGAGCCAAGATTTTGTAGCTGTGCTCCAGCCTGGGTGACAGAGCAAAACTCTGTCTAAGAAAATAACAAACAGTATCGTGTTAACCATTTTTAAGCATACAGTTCTGTAGTGTTAAATGCATTCGTGTTTTTGTATAACCAGCTCCCTATTCTCCCCATCCTCCAGCTCCTGACAGCCACCATCCCATGTTCTGTCTCTGAGTTATCCTATTCTAGGTACCTCATGTTTAAGTAGAATCACACAGTATTTGTCTTTTTGTGACTGTTTTATTTATTTATTTAATTAGTTTAATTAATTAATTTACTTATTGAACCAGCCACTGGCCCTGTAGCTGCTTCCTTTTGAGCATGCAAATTCCCACTCATTTTAGGGACCATGTTCACATTCCTCTTGTGGGGGTATTAATAAGCATCCCCACCAACCCACATTTTCCCCCCAAAATAGTGAGACCTCACCTGGCCTCCACATTTCCACATTCCTACTCAAAGCCAAAGCCACTCCTCCTCCCTCGCTCTGTCCTGAGGTTCATCTATATTACAGCATGTGTCAAAATTTCCTTCCTATTTAAGGTTGAATACTATTTCCTCGTATTCATCTATGGATGGACACTTGGATTGCTTTCATCTTTCGGCTATGATGAATCCTACTGCTGCGAGCCTGGTTGCAGTTACCTCTCCGGGACCCTGCTTTCCATTGCAGTGGGTAGATAACCCAAAAGTGGAATCACCAGATCATGTGGTGTTTCTAGTTTTAAGTTTTGGAGGAACCACTGTACTGTTTTCCACACAGGAGAAACCATTTTGCATTTCCAACGACAGTGCATAAGGGTTTCTGTTTCTCCACAGCCTCGACAACTTTGGTTATTCTGTTTTCGTGTGTCTGTTTGTTTTTTCAGTAGCCTCTCTAACAGATGTGAAGAGGTCGCTGTAGGTCAACTTGGCTAGGTCCTTTGGAAGTACGTTATTTGCAGAGCAGCTGGAAACATCTCATTCTCTTCCATCCACTCCTTTCTGATCAAATATTCCATTGATAGACTATTTACCATGTAGATAAGTACATGGCATTTTTCCCTAAAAATTAGTTTTGTGTCCTCAGTACCATATTTGTGTGATACTAATGAGAACTTACAGACTTCTTTAGAATAATCACGAGGTCCTCAAGTTTCTGTCTTGTGTACTTGAAAACATCCAACTGATAACCATTTAAATATGGCTACAATTCTCTGTCTGTCTTGCAGTTGCACAACCCATAATTAAATGATTTGTAGGAGCAGTCTGCATTAAGGACCCCGTTCATCAATACTACATGAATTATGTAGGCATATCTTCATTTTTATATTATTTATCTCAGCAGCCAGATGGGTACATTGGCTGCAATATTCATCAGTAAGAAATCCAAATGTAGCTTTGGCACATTGACATCTGTGCCTGGTCTGGCCCCCTGTATGGTAGAGTGAATATTTGTGGTTGGGACAAGGGGGCCCTCTGCTTCTAGGCAAGTCATGAGTTCTGCAGGTTCTGGTATTTGACACTTTATTAGTCACCCCCTAAGTAGCTCCCATCAGAGCTAAGTGGAACAGAGATCTGAGCATTGCTAAGGCTCTGGGGAAGGGCAAGCAATGTCCCATGAGTGGTGACGTGGACACCAGAGTTTTCACAACCCATTTGTCTTGGTTGCTAATGCTCTGTAAAACTCAGTAGTTAATATTAAGGAAGGCAGTGTGATACAGTGGGTGAAAATGTGTTCATTGTGGTTTACACTGTGGCTCTCCCACTAATTTTCTGTGGCTTTGGGGAAGCAGTTTCCTCATGTTTATTACCTGGACAATGATGTAACATAGGTACCTACCATGTCCAAGTGGTTGTGAGAATTCGTTGAGCATAGGCAGGTTATAAAATTGAGTATACCATGCAACTGTGGATTAAAAAGATAAAGACTTAGAGATGTAGCTGTGGAGTTATCTCAAAGATACATTACTGGTGAACACACAAAAGGACCAAATGTTATCTATTACACATTTCAATTTGGGGTGGAAGAAATACAATTATAGATCGCATTTGTATGTGGATAACATTTCTGGAAGGTTCTAACACAAATCATTGGTTTCTTCTGGAGAAGTGGATGGCAGAAGGTGGGGGTGTCATGAATGGACACTGTTTTATATTATGATCTTTACTTTAATCTTACTATGTGCATATACTAGTGTTTTTGAGGGGTAAAATGTTTCATTTTGAAACAAGGAATGACGTATGGAAAGCTGCACCTGTCTCGTGTGAGGATATTTTTTGCAGTTAGGTAGGAACCATTTTGGTACCTGGTGATGAGGCTCACCTAGACTTCCAGAGAGTCTTCCAGGTATGTACTCTAGATGTTAGCTTGCTGATCTGAATATCCTGCACTACCTTCTCACCATTGTTTCCAACTCCACCCCCTGACGAGGTACAGAACACTCACCCACTCATGATCCATCAGGAAAACAGGAAACTGGAAGTGGGCTCCAACTTGGCCCGTTGCTGAGGGCAAGCACGATTTTTACTTAACCCTTTGGCATTTGGGAGAAGTGGATATTTGCTTCTACCATGGTCTGAATATTTGTGTTCTGTCAAAATTTATATGTTGAAATACACATTTTGAAAATTTCAACATATAAATATAAATGTGTATGTTGAAATAGAAATATAAATTTACACCCCAGGTGATAATATTAGGAGGTGATGAGGTCATGATGGCAGGGACTTCATGAATGGGATTAGTGCCCTTATGAAAGAAGCCTGCGAGAAGGCATCTTCTGATTTTTTTTTTGGAGACGGAGTTTCACTCTTGTCAGTATTGGATATAGTGAACTCCAAGTTTCTCTTCAAAAAATCAGTGTGTCAGTATGGTCAACTCTCTTATTCTTTAATTCTGTATTTTAACGTTTGACTTCCTGGTTCTGTGTACCCACTTGCCTCTAGTTTTTGTAGACAGTCTTTCCACCAGTTATAATCAGTAGTTCACCTCCGTTCCCCTGATTACCTGCTCTGACCTGTTGCGTAACAATCCTTCTCCTCAAACTACCCATCCCACCCCTCCAGCTGGTACCCTTGCTCTCTTTAAACTAGCCAATTGGAATTAGCTTAGATGGTGCAGTCAAACGCTAGCCCATAGGGGAATGACACAGCAGTAGGGGCGACCTCCATCAGGCATAAGAACCCCTTCCCCTCTCTTGTCCAGGTGTGCGCTTGCCATCGTTCCATCTGTGAGATGCACCCTTCTATAGAAGTAAATTGCCTTGCTGAGGAAATTTATATTCAAGTGCTACTTCTTTTGCGGCACCAAAAAGTTACATATAGCATCACCCAGGCTGGAAGGCAGTGGCCTGATCTTGGCTTACTGCAATCTCTACCTCCCAGATTCAAGCAGTTCTCTTGCCTCAGCCTCCCAAGTAGCTGGGATTACAAAGGCACACCACCATACCCAAAAAACTTTTAGTACAGACAGGGTTTCACCGTGTTGGCCAGGCTGGTCTCCATCTCCTGACCTCAGGTGAGCTACCTGCCTCGGCCTCCCAAAGTGCTAGGATTACAGATGTAAGCCACTGTGTCCAGCCGGCATCATCTATGGACTAGGAAACAGGCCCTCATGAGGCACCAAATCTACCAGCACCTTGATGTTGGACTTCCAATCCTCCAGATCTGTGAGAAAATAAAGTTCTGTTATTTAGAAGCCACATGGTATGTGGAATTTTGTGACATCAACCTGAATGGACTAAGACAGCCTCAAAGTCAATGTTTAAGAGTTCAGATTAGACCATATAGGGTAAATGTCCTTTTAAAATTATTTCTATATTTTTATTTTAAGTTCTGGGGTACTTGTGCAGGATGTGCAAGTTTGTTACATAGGTAAACGTGTGCCAAGGTGATTTACTTCAACTGTCAACCCATCACCTAGGTGTTAAGCCAAGCATGCATTAGCTATTTTTCCCAGTGTTCTGCCTCTGTCCACCCCCTGTAGGGTAACTTTCTGACATTGCCGTATCATTTGTCAACTATCATGTTACTGGTGGGAGTGTCTTTTGGCAAGCGAATACATTATAATTAGTTTATAGTGAGTATTGAGGACAACCAGAGGTCGCTTTGACGCCCTCTTGGTTTTGGTGGTGGGTTTTGGCTGACTTTTTAAGGCATCTTTTTATCAATAAGCTCTGTGTGACCTGTACCTGGTGCTGACCTCCTATATCATCCTGTGACTAAGAATGCCTAACCTACTGGGAATGTCACCCAGTAGGTCTCAGTCTTAGGGGAGGGGAACCCTCCGTTCTGGGAATTGTTCATCCTTTTCCTGGAAAACTCACAAATAATCCACCCGTTGTTTAGCATATCAAGAAATAACCGTAAAAATAGTTAACCACCAGCTCTTGGGGATGCTCTGCCTGTGCAGTAGCCGTTCTTTATTCCTTAATAAATTTCCTTTCACTTAACAAAAGAGTTCAGATTAGTTCTTCTAAAACTCTATAGTCAGGGTAGTTTTCCCTTTCTATAAATGAACCAAAAATGTCAAAAAAAATTCTATCATTTTAAGCTGTTTTCTGGGCCCATGTATGCTCTTCAAGCATTGGGTTTACTATACTGTTTGCCTTTTTCCAGCAGTGTTCCTCATTTGATTTATCAGAGCTGATACTTGGTAATTCCGTTTGATATTGTTCCCTGTGTCTGATGATAAACACTTGAGGGAAACCAGGAAATCTATTTTTTATGTTAAATAATAACACTGGCCCTTTCATTATCCTTTCAGCATTGCAAATCAACCTTGCTCTCTGGGCAAAGAGAGAGGAACTAAGATTTGTTCGGTGTTGACTCCCACATAATTATGTTATTCAGTGTTAAATATGAAAGAACTTTGTTACACAGAGCCAGGAGGGGGCAGTAAATTTCCTTTTTTACTGTTATTAAAAATGGATCCTGCGTTTCATGCATAGCAAGATCTCACCCGTTTGCTTTAGGATACCACCAATTCCCACCCTCTACCCTAGCAAGGGAAATTTTTAAATTCATTGTGACTCTGGTTTTATGTAACCCTCCCATTAGATTTTAAGTAGTGTGCTTTCAAATTACTACCTGTAAAGAGGCAAAGGCAAATTTTTGTGTTTACCAAAAAAAAGGGGCTATTTTTTCTGTTTTGTTTTTTTAAACTTTGCAAAGGAGATAAAATCATGACTTGTCTTAAGGTCTGTGTTAGCTCTTCCCATTCCTAAGCGGGTGAAGGTGGCACTATCACTAGATAAACTGAAATCAAAGTACAATGCCTGGATGTGTTCTGTTTTTTGTGAAAAAAGGGAAGGAGGCATTTAATGTACATAGCCACTTTCCTGGTAATATTCCACCACTTCAGCACACATTGTGATTTCCAACAGGTGTGCCTGCCCGGAGAACAAGCTTGCTGATCAGCGTCTGGACTGGACCCCTGGGCTTGCCTGTGTGTTTTCCCTTCCTTCTGCTGCAGCTGCTGCTTACTAAAACTTATATCTTTGAATATCATTAACTTACATAATTGCTGTGTTCCCTACCAGGGTACCTAATATATCTGGCTAGTTTTTAGGAACACCAAGTTCTCTCTGTGGGATGATTTGGGGGTGGCTTGGGAATTATTATTGGCTGTGCTATAAATGGCTGAGGAGGGAAATAAAGGACACTTTCGGGACACAATTAACACTTTCTAATGGCACAGCCTGTGTGCTACCCAGAGACTGGGAGGCCGTGCAGACCCAGAGAAATGATGACCTACAATGAGAACTCCTTGTGACCTTCAGGTATTAGGACTGAAACACACACACACACACACACACACACACACACACACACACACACACACACATATTTGCCTTCAAAAGTCCCAATTCCACAGAAAGAAGAAGTGAGACCCACTCTCCTACAGTTCTGACAATTCCCCAACCTGCAGACTAGACTTAGGTTAATGCAGTGGCAAAAAATGCAGTTACTTTTGCATCAACCTAATAGAAGCTATCTGAAGAATATTTTCTTAAATATCCAAGTTCTCATTAGTCTTCATTTTATAATTGTTACTGGTTGAGTTTTTTTTTCTTCATAACTCCCCACTGCTTCCACCTACACCAGATGAAGCATGAGGCAAAAACTAGATTATACACAATTTGTATACTGATTTATTAGCCTGAGCCAGGACTTTAATGAGGGGAGAGGGAACTGTACAAATAGCTCTCGGGGCATACGCTTAAGTGGAGTTCTGCCGCCATACTAAGTTTCAGTGTGAATTTGGGCTAGGGTCTTCCACCTCTTCCCTCCTTAAGGTCAGAATGAGGGATGTGTCTATTTACAGATGTTCCTGGTACACCTATCTAATGGGGTGGCATGTGTGAGTCTCCCCATGAAGTACCTCAGTGAGTTCAGTGGAATCCATCCCGTACCACGCGTTCAAGGTATTTAATGTTTTCCAGGGCATTTAACTTTGTTTCTCTGTTTCTCCTTCTCAGGCATGTTAGTGGGAGTAATTTATGGTATAGTATTTACCTGATTCCATTTTGAAATCATACAGCCTGTTTTGGAATCCTAGTTCTATCACATACGCACAGATATGAAGGGAAGAAAATTCATGTGGTCTCTTTAAGTTCCTCATCTATAAATGGAAGAAATTGTCATATTCCCGTCCTCACAGGTTTCTTTTGAGATCTAAATGACATAATGCAGTCAGGTTCTTAGTGTAGAGCCAGCCACATAGCAGCAATAAATGGCTAATATTTTATCATTAGCTTTGACTTTTGTTTTCATATCCATTCAATATGCTTTTTGGAAAATTACTTCAAGCAGTGCCCCTTCTTATAGTCACTGTATCACATTAAGTGAAGCTTCTGCAGTATTGCTATGGTGTGGTATTTATGCTTTAAGCAATTTTTAGCTTGAGGAAATACAAGGTTGCAGTTTACTTATGAAATAGTGAAAAATGTAACTTGAGCAAATTTTTCTCCCGTGTAAACAGTTAAAACCCAATGTCTTGTTCTTTGTTTCTTGTAGAAGAGGCTATTCCTTGAGCCCAACTGTATTTTCAGTGTTTCATAACCTTGGAAATTGTTCATCTCTATGAAGTAATCCCTTTTATTACATAATATAAAGGGAAGATAAAGTTGTTAATTCTCAATGCATCTGAAGTGGTGACATGTAGCAAACAGCTCATTATCCCTCACACAAAGCACAATTACTCAATATAGGAAAGCATTGCTTTCAGAAGCAGCCTCATATTTGAGCTGCCCCACGCTGGCTAATGTTGGATATTGATTCTGAATAATTCAAATAGCAATAAAATTGAGTTTTCATGACAGTCAATCAGAGGCATTTTATATTTAATGTTCAATAGAAGACACATGGTGTCTTCTTACCTTCTGAATTTCAAAGCCATTAAAGTAATTGTAGGTCATTAAGCTAAATTTATCTGCATAATCGGAATAGTTAATCTAATTCATGTAGCATTCAAAACAGTGGAGAGAGAAGAACTGATAAATTTATAGATAAGGATATAGAGAAAGTTCATGTATACATATGCATACATACACATGCATATATATGTATACATGCACACACATTTAGTCAAAGTAGTGTCACTTTACCAGCATTCATTCCATGAATACAGTCAACAAATCATATGGGGATAACTTTAAATAATTCATTTGATCTTGTTTCTCAGATATTCCCAGTGACCTCAGATGTGAATAGCTTCTGTTGAAATGGAAATACTATAGTAAGGAGTTTAGTTTTTTATATGATTTTGCTGATCTCTTCTTTTTAGTTCACATCTCTCCTTCCAAAATAAACTTAACTGGGAGATATATATGATTATATGTATATAATAGGCGTCACTAGACCCCGGAGATTCTGATTTAATTTATTTGAAATTGAGGCCTGAGGATCAAGATTTTTTTTTTAAAAAAAAGCTCCCCAGTTGTTCTAATGTATAGCACAGAGTGAGAACTGAGGTAAATCTAATTCAGTCTTCTACTCATTCGTTAATAAAATTGTTTATCAAGTACCTGTTGTCTTCTATAGTCTTACAGGTGTTCTGACGGCTAAAAGGTAAGGAAGATAGTATTGCAGGAGCCTTCACACCCATCCATTAAAAAGTTTTAAAGTGCCAATGTAGACATAACAACAAAGAAGATGTTTATATGCAGCTGCCTGGAAAGCCTAATACTTCTGCCTCTGGGAATATTATCAAAACCCTTAAGGGGAATGAGCTTCTGAAGGGTTCTTGGCTGTCTCTAGAAAGTATCTTATTCTGTTCCAACTTTGGACTTGTAAATCTTAATATATGATCTCAGATGAGTTTTTTGGGAGGTGGAGTGACATGTGAAAGCAGAATTCTACCTTACTTGGGAACTGGGTTTTAAAGTCACATTCTGTGTTAACTTACGACGAGTTTGTTTCCAGCGTCCATGAGGCAGAGATACTTCTAGTGGTAAATGCTGAAGTATCTTGGGACAAATGGAGTTTGGAAGAAAGCCATTTAGAAAGCAGAATGGCCCAGGATGTACAATATGTAAAACTTGTACAGGATGCCTGACTCTGAAAAGAGAGAGAGGCTTATCAAAAATTCAGATCCTAGTGCCAACAAATGACTCTACATATTGAGCATTGTCATTTAGGAAGTAATTTGGAGAGCTTGGAAATAATCGTGGAGACAATCTTGATGCTTTTTAGATATTCCTAGGTTGCCTGTTACAAAGACATCTCTCTACCTCTGCAATTATTGCTTCCTTTGACTTAAGTATTTGCTTCCCTAAAACAAGTCTTAAATAATTATAACTCTTTATCCATCTGGAGAAGAGGAGGGGACACGGGAGAAAAGCCTGAACAAATATAAATGGTTCATATAGGGAGATGATGGAATGGTACACCAGTGCAACGCCCTATGGATGGGGTAGCAGTGGTGAGAATCCCTTGAATCTCATTTGTACTCAATTTAGAATAAGAAATACATTATATAGTAAGCAGTAAGCATGTGAAATGTCTCTCTGTCTGTATCATCTGTGAATCTAATCTATCATCTGTCTGTCTCATCTATATCTAATCTAATTGTCCAACCTATCCATCTCTGTATCTATTTAATCTATCTGTCTATTCTTCTATCTATCTGTTATCTATCTGTCTGTCTGTCTGTCTATCTACAGGCCTGAAAACGAGACTGGATTCCGAGATGATAGTGATATCATTGGTTAGTGTGAACACTGGTCATTTTGTGGAAAACCTTCAATCATAATGAAGGAATAACTCTAAGATGTAATGTCACTGTCCCAAACATCTTCAAGGTTGTTACTAGGGACAAACAGACAAAACTGATTATTTAGTAGAATGAATTCTAGAGTTGGAAGATGGCTTAGATTTCATTTACTAGAAGTTTCTCCTAGCTCGCTGAGAAGCTGAGCCAGACTTTACTGTAGATGCCCAGACCACACCCTGCCTTCTTGAATTAGAATTCCCACATATGGGGTGTGGAGGTTTCTGTCTTTGACAGGCTCCCCAGCCAGCTCCACAATGATCCAAGAACCAGCAATGAGGAACCACTGCTGTTGTTAGTATCAGTGGTGTTGGAGATCAGCAAAGAAAGGTCATGTCTTACAGTCCAGATCAGATACCAGATCATAAATTCCTACCTGAGGAATATCCTTTACCTTTGAACTGGTTATATTCTTTCCTTGGAAAGCATGAATCGGAAGATGAATACAGAGGGACTGTTGAGAACAGCTAAAATTACCCAAGGGGCAAGAATATGGGGACGATACAGCCAGGATCCAAGGGAACTGAATCCAAATGCTGAAGGCTAATGAAGTGGTAAGATGAGGTGGGAAATGGAGTTCTTCACAAGGAAAAAGGACACAAAAATACCGCCAGAAGCACAGGCAGGTACTGATTGTATATTGCTGTGGATCATTGATGTCTAGGGCACGATTACTTTAGAATGGGATCAGTGACCCCAAATCTCATGTGTTGTAGCACACTGCTGCTCGCTGCCCTTCATCCTCTGGGCTGGCCACCTTTTTGTGCTCTTGCAGACATCTAGCTGCAAGTATCTGGGTCTCTGCGCTTGAGAGTATTTCCCAGGATTATGGGGAGTTGCTTTGTCCATGCACCATAGGAGACCAGAATTGTGAGGGAATTCATACTCCAGGGAATAGCTCTCAACCAATGGCTCTTGTGAGCTGGAGTGTGACTACCCCAGCTCCCTCACCCCATGGGTAGGATAATGCTGAGGCACATGTTTTGCATGTTTTTCCACATGATTAAGACGATTATGTATCTGTCTTCTTAGTCCATCCTTGATTAAAGGATGCTTTTTTCTCCCCTGTGCCAATTTCTCCATTTCTCCCTTCTCCATTGCCATTTCCTGCCCTCCAAAATGAACAACTTGTTCTGAAATCCTTGGCTCACTGTCTGCCTCTAGGGGAATCCAAGCAAAGTTATCTGTGAGTTCCTATGTTTTCTTGCCCAGTCAGTTAAAATCTGACATCTAGGAGTAATGTATGAAATTAGCTGAGCCTACTAAAAACAAATTTGAATCAAAAGGGAAGTTTTTTCTTTAAAGGATCTGGGTAAATTCAGGGAACTGTATTGGAATGACTCAAGCTAGGTCTTGAGTCTCTTTTCACCTTTCTTTCATTTCTCTTTCGTCTTCCCTTTGCATCTGATTCCTTTGCATGTTTTCTGGTCTCTCCCCTCTACACGTCTGATCCCTCCCTTCCAAAGACTCGCTTCCACTGCTTACTCACAGTTTCTGCTTCTCTGCAACCTCAGTTGGCATGTAACTTGATTACAGTGGTGTTAGATTTGGCCAAGAATCCACAGTGAAATTCCAGCTCCAGAATTCACCATCTCAGCCCCAGGCTCCAGTTCAGATTCTCAAGAGACAGAGAGAGAGAAAGAGAGAGAGAGAGAGAGAGAGAGAGAGAGAGAGAGAGAGAGAGAGAGAGAGAGAGAGAGAGTGCCTCTGACAGATGGAACATTCTTCCTAGGAATCAGCTTCCCTGAAGCAGGTGACCTCCCAGGCCCAGGCACTTGCCCTGCACCTGCATTGAGGAGTTGATTGAGGAGAGTGAGGTCACCTCGTTCATTGAGTATGTCTTCCAGGGGGTTGGGCTTAGGGTTGTAATCTAGAAAGCAGATTTAGTGTGGCAGGCGATTGCTCTTCGTCCTGAATAGGCATGATTAGTGCACATAGTAGGTCTGCAAGGCAGGGACTCTTGGTGTTAACGGGACAGTGACATTGGAGAGAAGAGCAAGGTGAATGCTTAGCATTTATATAGAACGTTGACATCCTCCATTGCCTAAAGCACATAAGCCTGATTTACGCCACAGGAGAACTAGCACATTCTGCCAGTGCCTCTGTACATGCTGCACATCTACATTTTTAAAGAGTCAATAATGAGGTGGAGTTTTTTGGTTCATGTTTCTGTTTTACCTCAGACAGCCATTATGTAAACTTTTCACAAATTTGCATCTGAAAGTTTGTTGATATATGTGTTATATTTCAAGACAAATGGTGAAAATCCTAATTGCTGAATAAACTAAAATCTCATTTTACACATTTATTGGCAGAAGGAATTAAAATTTCTTTATTGACATTTTTTAAAGAATAGGTACATAGTCTTTTTAAAAATTAACTTAAGAGATGTCAACATCCAGAGCTCCCTCTTACATAAAAATATGCTGAAAATAAAAGTATGTGAACATAAGCAATGTTGAATGCAAATATCAAAATGCGAATAATGAGCAAAGCCAACCCCTTGTCTCTGGAATTTGTCATTAGAAAGTACTTCTTCTTCACTGTTTAGTTATTAGCAGGTGCCAGAGACCTGACTAACTCCCATTTTTGAACTTTGGCCTTCAGTGTGACTGCAACAGAAATATGACTTAGATATATATGTAGTCTTTCCATCCTTCCATCCTCCAGGTATGCTGAGTTGACCTGTACACCCATGTATCAGAGCAAAGCCTGTGTCTGCTAGCTGAACCCACTCAGTCTTGTAACCTTCCTGAAAATTAAATTAAAAAGGTTTCATGGTGAGTTTTATAAGGGAAATAGGAGAATTTGCTAGGTCAAGCTAGTCAATATTTTTGTAGTGAACCATTTAATAATTAATATGTAGTGACTATAAATAATGATTGTAGCCTGCAGTAGTTAAAAACCTGAGCTCCTTACAGAAGTGGCCAGGCGTGGTGACACACACCTGTAGTGCCAGCTACTCAGGAGGCTGAGATGGGCAGACAACTTGAACCCAGAAGGTTGAGGCTGCAGTGAACTGAGATCACACCACTGTACTCCAGACCGGGTGACAGAGTGAAACCCTTCCTCAAAAAAAAAAAAAAAAAAAAATCTGCGCTCTGAAATCTGACAAAGCTGCGTTCTCTTCCCATCTCTGACTTGCTAATGGAAAGCAAGAGCTCACTCCAGAGCTGATGTTCATCCAGAACACGTTGACAGTGTTGGTTCTGATTGTTGTGCAGGGTTCCAGTTCTTAAATCATCTGAATAGCACCGTTGTCTATCTTTAAGGGGTGCCATAAAGACAAAATGTGTAGGACGCAGTGTTCAGTCCTTGGCACATCATTAGAGTTCAACATGTGCTTAAGTTTCTTGCTGTGGTCATTTTAAAGAACTTCTCACCAGCTGCCTGATGTGAAGTTCCAGTCTTATTACCAGAATTGCACAAGGGTCTGCTAGAATTACACAGGGTTCAACCGGTTTATTTTGACTCCTTTTGTGCCTTTGATTCCAGCCCACATCCATGCAGCTCTGCAACTGTGTGATATCTGACCCCTCTTTTCCAACTCCCATTGAATGTCTTTGCCCTTTGTTAAGCACTGTGCATGGGAGGGCTGGTATAGACATATTTGCTTTGTTCAGAAGGAAGAAAGACTATCCTCTGGGCTGAGTTTTGAATTCACAAGGTTGCTAATCATTGATCATAACAGCTCTAATTTACTGAACACTCACAATTCTATAGTCATTTCCTTTACATGGATTATCTTATTTAATCCTCATGATAAAGGTCATAATATCTCCTCATTATAGAAGAGGATATGGATCCAGGAAGTTAAATCACTTATTTGATTTCTCCCAAAGGACAAGTGGTGCGACTGTGAATTCAACTCATGTAATTAGGACTGTGTTCTTCACTCCTTTCCCAAACTGTCTGGGACTAGGTGTCTATTACTCAGGCATGCTTTCTTTGTGATAGTTTCTCCTCTCACTCTACAATTATTTTATCTTATTTGTGAAGGAAGGGTCAGAAAGTCACACTAGACTTCAGTTCATCTTTCCTTTCTCCTCCTCTCTTAACTCTTATCCAATTTGGACAATGTAAGTTGTGCTTACGATTGTGAAAAATATCTCCTACAAAATTTAGATGCATAAAGTAAAACAAATACAATGAAAAGATGAGTCCCTTTCAGTAGTTTTTGGTGCCTGGTAAATGTTATTAGAATGTGTTATTAGGATGTGTTTCTTTACTTGAGCCCAGGAGTTTAAAACCAGCATGAGCAACATAATGACACTCCATTTCTATAAAAAACAATTTTTTTTTAATTAGCCTAGTGTGGTAGCATGGTGTCTGCCTGTGTTCTCAGCTACTTAGAAGACTGAGGTGGAGGAATCACTTGAACCAGGAAAGTCAAGGCAGCGACCCATGATTACACAACTGTATGTAGTCCAGCCTGGGTGGCAGAGTGAGACCCCGTCTCAATACCACCACCACCACCACCACCAACATCAACAACAAAAACCAAATCGATGGTTTATTGCTAGATGCACATGGTTTAATAAAGGGTATGGTTTGGGAGTTAAGTACACTTGGCTCCTACCCAACACCGCCACTCACCAGCAAGGTCATCTTGGTGGAGTTACTTTAACGCTCAACCTGATTACTTGGTGCTGTCAGTTAGGGAACTTGTTCCTGCTATTGAGGGCTTTCCTTTTAAGGATTGGAAAGTTGTCCACAGGTAAAGGGATAGATATTTGTTTATCTTAGTCTCGGCAGTGCCTGTCAGAGACTAAATCTTCAGAGAATATATATTCAACAGTTATTTATTCGGAGACTTTGAGTGGCAGCTAGTGTTTGCTGTTTAACTGTTTATTGCCCCGTGGACATGACTTGTATTTGCTTATGTCTCCTTGCATAATTAAAATAATTTTAAGCAGAAGTTGTGTAATATTGGACAGATCAGAAAATGTTTGGGTAACCACATGGAGACTCCCCCAAATCCCTAGGGGTTGCATTTCTCCCCTAGAAGCTGAAACTTGGTTATGAGAAGCCCCAGTGCAGGAGTCTACTGTAATGATCCCTGAGTGGTATGGAAAAAGATCAGGGGTGGTGCTCTGTGGTTCCTCTCCCACTGTGGAGAACACAGACATGAGGAAATGAATTCTCCAGCTGGAACATTGGTTACATAATTCACAGGCGCTCCTCCTGAGACCTCTGGAAATAACCAGATGGTTGAAGAATGAGGTAGTTTTTGTTGTTGTTGTTATTGTTGTTGTTATTGTTTGCCTTGTGCTTTAATTTTTGGAATAATTATTTCCCTAGTTGGGTTGCTCAGGTGGATTAACTTGTTTTTTGAAAGGAATTTGGGAGGCTCAGCATGGTTACTCAAATGTTTTCTGGTCTATCCAATATTACACAACTTCTACTTCAAATTATTTAGCAATGCAAGGAGACTTAAGCAAATTCAGTTTACATTCATGTTGTTACCAAGGAAAACCAGTTTATTTTATTAATTTTTATATTTAATTTTTCATAAGTTATTGGGGTATAGTTGGTATTTGGATACATGATTAAGTTCTTCAGTGGTGATTTGTGAGATTTTGGTGCACCCATTACCCAAGCAGTATACACTGCACCATATTTGTTATCTGTTATCCCTCACTCCTTCCATTCTTCCCTCTAAGTCCCCAGAGTCCATTGTATCATTCTTACACCTTTGCATTCTGATAACTTAGCTCCCACAAATCAGTGATGTGGCATGTGATGTTTGGTTTTCCATTCCTGAGATACTTCACTTAGAAGAATAGTCTCCAGTCTCACCAAGGTCACTGTAAATGCTGTTAATTCATTCCTTCTTAATGGCTAATTAGTACTGCATCATGCACACACACACACACACACACACGTATACATTATCACTCAATGAGTGGATAAAGTGTGTGTGTGTGTGTATATATATATATATATACACGTGTATATATATATACACACACACACACGAATATATATATATATACACACACACTTTATCCGCTCATTGAGTGGATATATATATATATATACACACATGTATGTATATATATATGTATATATATATACACACATGTATATATATATGTATATATATATACACACATGTATATATATACACGTATATGTATATATACACGTGTGTGTATATATATATATACACACACGTGTATATGTATATGTATATATATATGTGTGTATATATATATACACACACACGTATATACACATACACACACACAAACTTTATCCACTCATTGATAAATGAGTATATATATATATATATGCACATGTATATATATATATATACACACACACACACACACACACACACACATATACACACACAGCAGTTTCTTTATCCACTCATTGAGTGATGGGCATTTGGGTTGGTTCCACGATTTTGCAACTGTGAATTATGCTGCTATATAAACATGCATATGCATCTTTCTTTTTTGAATAATGACTTCTTTTCATCTGAGTAGATACCCAGTAGTGGGATTGCTGGATCAAATAGTAGTTCTACTTCTAGTCCTTTAAGGAATTTCCACACTGGGCAGTTTACAAGGAGAGGTTGTGATTTGTAGCATGTTGTAGTTCAGATAAGTATGGAATCCTATGTTTATATATGTGAATTCCAGATGTGGATACCCTGGTAAGTGGGATACCTGGAGTCTGCAGTAACTGATTTGGAGCCTAGGTATAGACTTAGCAAAGAGGAGTGCCGTGATGGATTAGTGATGACTGCTGTGAATGTGGCATTGGGAAGTGACAGGCTATCTGCCCTGTATTTGCCACTTATCCTTGACATGCAAAGTGTCTGAAAAAAAGAGTCTCATTTAAGCAGTATTCAATGAACACCTACCATGTGTCAGATACTCCATTGGGCACTGAAAAATCAATAGTGAATGAGACAGACAGTCCCTGCCTTCATAGGGTTTACAATAGAGGAAACAATGGAGTAAAAGCTGTAAAGAATTTTGACAAGAATTAGGGATATTTGGCTAGGCCAACCAAAAAATGATACAATATAAGTTGAATAGAGAAAAGATTACAATATTTTTGCATCTCCCCACATTTCTTCCTACAAAAGTTCACTTGTGATTATCACTGCCCTTATATGTTATTTATAGATTTCTGGTTTAGAAGAATAAAAATCAATCAGGTTTATCTGTTGCTTCAAGTACCAGGTAAAGACTAGAAGAAATCTTGGGCCTGCATGTAAGCGTGCATCACAGTATTAAAGTAGAATTCAAATATTTGAAAGTTGAAAAGAACAGACATGCTCCTCCTTTTCCAGTTGAACTAGCCAGAACAGCAACTACCTGGTACCTATCAACTTTCTGGGAGTCATTCCTGCTAAATGTCAGTTTAAAATCTGGACTCTGGTTCTACGATGTGTTTTCTCACCTGAGGCTCAGTTGATATGAGGGCTTAGCAAATAAATACAGTTGGAAACAGTGAAGAATATTAATCAGGTTCAATATAGGCTAGCTTCTTTTCCTTAAAATGTCCCAGACCCTTAGGTTGGTTGAATGTCTACATACGCAAATGATGTATGGAATTTAAATAATAGTCTATTTATTAATAGGAGGAAAGGTATATCAAGGTATATCAGATGATTGTTTATGTTTCATTTAGTTAACTCCTTTTATTTAGGACATGGCAGACTTGTCCTACAATATTTTAGAGATGGGATAAGCTATGAAGCCTGAGTTATATTTTAAGAAGTTGAATAAAATATTGAGTAAACATTCCTTAGCACAATACTTGACCCAGAGAAAAGTGCTAAATAAATTCTAACTATTGCCCCTGGGAATAATAATGTGTCTCTACAACAGAAAACAAAAACACGAAGGACTTGTCTTTTTTATTCAGTAATTCTTTAAAAACACAAAGTCAGACATCTACTTCTAGTCAAGATGATGGAACAGATTTAACCTCTCATCTTAAATGACTGTATGATGATCAAAACACATGAAACAAATGGTTTGCATAACACTGCACATCAGTGGTGGACAGCGATCCTTGACAGGAGCAAAGAAGGTAAATACTTTGATTGCCCCAAGTTATTACCTTAAGAGTTTCTATGAAGAGAGAAGGGGAACTCAGGTGAAGCCTGGAGTAGTCTCTATATTGAAGAAGTGGAACTGAGTGTTTTAGGACCGAGGCACCTGTCATTCTGAGGACAGCACCAGAGAGGACAGGGAGAGTGCAGGAGAATATTGACGGGAATTCTAACTGTGTATATATCAAATAAAAGAGCTGTAAAGTCTGTGAAGCAAAAGCATTTAGAATGGAAAAAAAAATATGTGAACCCACAATTACAATTGTAAACCTTAACATCTCTGTAAATTGTTTACAATTTACAGAGTGACTATATAGGATATAAGAAAGGATAGAGAAGAAGTCAACACACACCATCAACCAACAGGATGTAATCAATTATGGAACACTTTACCCCAAAACAGCAGAATACACATTCTTTTAAGGAGCCCATAAAACATATACCTTGAGAGATCGTGTCCTAGGCCATAAAACAAACTTCAGCAAATCTAAAGACTTTGAAATCTTGGAGTGTGCTCTGTGATAATAGTAGAATCAAACTAGAAATTAATAACATAAAGAGAACAGGAAAAAATCCCAAACACTTGGAAGCTAAACAGTAAACCTCTTGGTAATCTGTGAGCTGAAAAAGAAGTCTCATAATAAATTTTTAAAATAACATTGAACTTAAGCATACAGTGTATCAAAATTTGTGTGACACAGCTAAAGCAGTACTTATAGGGAAATGTATAGCCCTAAACACTTTCAATTTAAAAATGACAATTCTAAAATCAATAATATAAGCTCCCCCTTCAAACAAAACTAGAGAAAGAAGAGTTAAATAAACCCAAAGCAAGCAACAGATGGGAAATAATAGAGATTGCAGCAAAAGTCAGTGAAATCAAAAACAGAAGAACAATAGAGAAATATTAGTTCTTTAAAAATATAGAGGAAAATGACATTCTTCCAGAAGGATGATAGGAAAAAAAAGGCAATTATTACCAGTATCGGGAAAGAAGCAGAGAATATTACTATGGATCCTGCAGACATTAAAAATATAATAAGAGACTACTTCGATCAACTCTGCACTTACACATCTGACAACTTAAACCAATTCCCTTGAAAAGCACAAACTACAATTCACCTAATATACAGTAGATAATTTGAATAGCCCTATAAGATTAAGGAAATTGAATTCATAATTTAAAAACTCCCCCAAAGGGAATCTCCAGGTCTAAATGGTTTCACTGGAGAATTCTACCTGTATGTTTAAAACATTTAACACCAATTCTACAAAATATTTTTTAGAAAATAGAAGATGGTGGCGCATATTCCAGTTTATTTTATGAAGCCATTACACTCTGATCACAAAATCAAAGTGCCAAAAGAATAAAGAAAACTGCAAATCAGTGTTCCTCATAAACACAGAAATAACAGTATTTAAAATATTTTCTGGGACAAAGAAATGAAATGCTCAAGATAAAAATAAAAAATAAATATTTTTAAATAGAATCTAACAATATATAAAAAGACTTATGCACCCCAACATAATGAGGAATAGTCCAGTAATTCAATACTAATTCAATATTTGAAAATCAATTGATGTTATTCACTATACTGATAGGTTAAAGAAGAAAAACCACAGGCTTATCTTAGCTGATGCAGGAAAAAATTTGACAAAATTGATACACAACCAGAACTCTCAGAAAAAAATAAGAACAGATGGCAGTTTTCTTAACGTGATAAAGGACATGTGCAAAAACCTACAGCTAATATTATGTGTAATGGTACAAACGAATGATTTCCCCTTAAATATGGGAAGAAGTCACCACTGCTGTTCAACATAGTAAGGAATTTCTAACAGTGCAACGAGACAAGAAATAAAAGGCATACATATTAAAAGTAAATAAAGCTATCCTTACTTGTGGATTGCATGATCATATAGAAAACACCAAAAATTTAAAACCCACACACATTTTGTGGACTAACAAGTTAGCTCACCAAAGTTATAGGATATGAAATCACATTGCAAAAAACAGTTTCTAAATTTCTTGCAGCAAATACATAAAAACAACTTTAAAATGCAATACCATTTTAATCACTCGCAAAAATCAGTCTACCTAATTTCAAGACATGGAAACTAGGAAAGATATTCAGCATTACTAGCTATTAGGGAAATTCAGATTAAAAATATAATGAGACACCATTGCACGCATGTTAGAACACATAAAATTTAAGGTAGAGACAGAACCCACTGCTTATAAGGATGCATAGAAAATGTATCTCTCGTACATTGATGATAGGAATGTAATATGCAGAATATTCAAAAAATATATAGGTGTGTATCTAACAGGACTTGTATGCTGAAAATTATCAAATGCTCATGAAAGAAGGCCAAGATGTAAATAGATGGAAAAACATAGTGTATTCATGGATTGAAAGACTCGATTTGGTAAAGGTGCCATTTCTACTCACATTGATACACAGATTTAATGCAATCATTTCAAAACATCAGCAGAGCTTTCAAAAATAAATTAGACAAGATTATCCCAAAATTTGAATAGAAAAGCAAAGAAACTAGGATAGTTAACACAGTTTTGAAAAGTAAGAATCAAGTGAAACAGATCAGTCAATCTAGTTTCAAGACGTTCTGATACTCCAGTCATCATCATTGTATGGTATGTGCTGAGATGTAGACACGTAAATTTATGGAAGGGAAGAGAAGACATAGAAATAGCCCCAGACAACTATGACCAGCTGATGTTTGCCAATAATGTGAAAGTAATTTAATGGAAGAAGGACAGTCTTTACAACTATGGTGCTGAAATAATTGGCTATCCATAGGAAAAATAACAATAATAATAAATAAATCTTGACCTAAACTTCACATCTCATAAAAATTAAGTCGAAATGGATCACAAATTAAATTGAAAACATAAAACTATAAAACTTTCAGAAAGTCTTATAGGAAAATAATCATTCAAACCTAGAACTTGGTGACATGCCACCAAGGGTGTATAAAAGAAAAAAAATAATGGTAAATTGGATTTCAAAATTTGGCTGGGTGTGGTGGCTCCCCCCTGTAATCCCAGCACTTTGGGAGGCCAAGGCAGGTGGATCACCTGAAGTCAGGGGTTCGAGACCAGCCTGGCCAATATGGCGAAACCCCATCTTTACTAAAAATACGAAAATTAGCCAGGCATGGGAGTGGGCACCTGTAATCCCAGCTACTTGGGAGGCTGAGGCGGGAGAATTGCTTGAACCAGGGAGGTAAAGCTTGCAGTGAGCTGAGATCATGCCACTGCACTCCAGCCTGGATGAAAGACTGAGACTAAGTTTCATAAATAAATAAATAAATAACATGGTCTCTGAACAATCCGATTAAGAGATTGGAAAGAAAAGCTAGAAAGTAGAAGACAATATTTGCAAATTTTGTATCTAATAACTAATATCTACAAATACATAAAGAAGTAAAGTGGTGGTTACCAGAAGCTAGAAGGGTGAAGGGTTAGAGAAATGTTTGTCATAGGATACAAAGTTTTTTAGTCAGATAGGAGGAATAACTTCAATAGATCAATTGTATAACGTGGTGACTGTAGTTAATAATTCTGTATTCTTGAAAATCACTAAGAGAGTAAACTTTAAATGTTTTATCACAAAAATTATAAGTGTGTGTGGTTCTGCATATGTTAATTAAATTGAGTTAGCCATTCTACAATGTATACATTTTTCAAAACATCATTTTGCACATGATAATATATATATAATTATTGTCAATTTAAAAATGTTAAAAAGTGAAAACCAATCCACTTAGAAAATGTTTTTAAGAGTGACTTGAAGAGACACTTTACCAAAGAGGATATATGGAGGCAATTAACATGGAAATATGTTCAGTCTTACTAGCTATTGGGGAAATGCAAATTAAGAATATAATAAGATATCATTACACACCTGTTAGAACAGATAAAATTTAAGGTAGAGACAATACCAAATGCTTGCAAGGATGCATAGAAAGTATATCTGTCATACATTGATGATGGGAATGTAAAATGACACAACTCTTCTGGCAAATAAGTTTTGCAGTTTCTTAAAGAAAATAAATAGACATTTACCAATAAGTCAACAATCACATTTCTGGGCATCCCAGAGAAATGGAAGCTAATGTCCAAACACACACAAGCACACACAAAAACATATACACAATTATTCTCAGCAGTTTTATTTATGAGTCAAAAACTAGAAACAACCAAAATATCTACATAGGTGAATGGTTAAAGAAATTGTGAGATACCCATGCTGTGAACTACTATTCAGCAATAAAAACTGAATGAACTGTTGATACACACAACACCTTGGATGAATCTCAAGGACATAATGTTTAATGAAAAATAAAACAATCTCAAAAGATCATAGACTATATGATTTCATTTACATAACACTTTCACCATGCAGAAGTATAAAGATGTGGTCGTAGTTGCCAGTATGGTGGGAGAAAAGAAGGTGAATAGAACTATAAAGGGCAGCATGAAGGAGAAATCTGTGGTGAATTAGTTCTGCATCTGGATTGTGGTGATGGTTACAGAAATCTATACATGTGAAAAAGGGCATAAAATTATACAAACACACTGTGTCAATGTCAATGTCATCTAGTACAATATGATATTATACTGTAGTTTCATAAGATGTAACAAATGAGTTACCAATGTCACCAGCAGGACAGGGAAACAGAGCCTCTCTGTAGTGTCTTTACAACTGTCTGTGAATCTATAATATTTTCAAAATAAAAAGTTATAAAGATATTTCTTTTATAGTGTATTCTAGAAACCCTGAATTTTCTACCAAAAAGGTGAAATGCAGAATTATAGCTAATAAACCAGCAAAGGAGACAGAATAATAAAAATTTTCAATGACTCTGAAAGAAGACAGAAAAAGAGAAAAAGGGAACGTTGGGACAAATAAAAAAAAATAGATTATAGATTTAAACCTAATTCTATCAATAATCACATGGAATATGAATGTTTTACATATACTCTGTTCAAAGGCAGAGATTGTCAGAATTAACAAAAATAAGATCAAATTATAAGCTGTGTTATAACAAACACACTTTAAATATAAAGACACAAATATGTTAACAGTAGGGATGAATGGTGGTGCACACCTGTAATCCCAGCAGTTTGGGAGGCCAAGGCAGGAGGATCCCTTGAGGCCAGGAGTTGGAAACCAACCTGGGCAACATGGCAAGGCCCCATCGCTACAAAAAATTTAAAACTTTAGCTGAGCATGGTGGTGCATGTCTGTAGTCCCAGTTACTTGGGAGGCTGAGGTGGGAGGATCACTTGAGCCTGGGAGGCTGAGGCTGCAGTGAGCTGTGATCACACCACTATACTCCAGCATCCACTCCACTGCACTCAGGACAAAGCAAGCCCCTGTCAAAAAAAAAAAAAAAAAAGAGAGAGAGAACTAAATAAATGTTCATTGTTATTTTTTTTCCATGTCTTTTCAGTATTTAAAAATTCAAGTTCATTTGTTTTTGATTATTTATAACACATTTCCTTATATAGTCATTAGGGATATTAACAATTCATCTGTGATACATGCAGCAAATGATTTCCCAGTTTTTCATTTGCATTTTAATATTGTCAGTTTTCTTTTCAATATATAAAGCAAGTGGTGTGTTTGAATGTTTAAATAAAGTGCAATTTTTTTCCTTTAATGAAATATAAAGACACAGAATGCTAACACGAATCTAAAGAATACTGAAGTAACTATATTAATATTACACAAATAGATTCTAGAAAAAAATATATCAGGGATAAAGAAGGTAATTTCATAATGGAAAGGGTCACTTAATCAAGAGAACATTAAATATTTATGCACCTCAACTTTTAAATACATGAAACAAAAACAGATGGGATTGCACAGAGAAATAGCCAAAGATTTCAGTGCTAGTCTCTCAATAACTACAGAATAGCTAGAAAATTAGTAAATATATAGAATATTTGAATAGCAGTATCAACCAACTTGTCTTAATCAGTGACTATAGAACTCTTTATCATAAAATACCAAGATATATATTATTTTCAAGTACATAAGGAAACATTATTAAGAAAAGAGCTATTCTGGACTTTTTTTAATCAAGAATTTTAAGAGAATTGAAGTTATTTCTCCAACCACAATGGAGTCAAACTAGAAAACAATGACAGAAATATAAAATAAAAATTTTCAAACCCTTAGAAAACAAGTCATACATTAATAAATAACCTCTGGATCAAAGAGAAAATCTAAAGGGGAATAAAAATAAACAGTGACCTGAACAAAAAATATACATATGGCATATCAGATTTTGTGCAGTGCCACTAAACAATGCTTAAAGAGAAATTCATAGCATTGAATGCCCATATTGGGATAGGAAAAAATGGTCTTAAATCACTTACTTTATAGAATAGAAAAAGAAGTTGAATTAAAGTCAGGTTAAGTAGAAGATAGGAAATAATAAAGATCAAAGTTGAAATAAATAAGTAGCAGAGCAGGCCAAAAAATGGAGGAAATCTTTGAAACCAAAAGCTGGTTCTTTGAGAAAATTAATAAAATCAATACATATTTAGCCAGACTTAGTAAAATAAAGGAGGTGATACAAATTTCCAATATCAGTGTAGAAATAGGAGACATCACTACAGATTCTATAGATATTAAAAGAATAATAAGATAATATTATGAATAATCTTATTTCATGATATTAAGATTTAAGGGTAAAATGGGTTAATTCCTTGAAAGAGATCTAAGAAAGCTCACTCAGGAAGAAATAAATCATCTGAATTTCTTGATACATATCAAATAAATTAAATCTGGAGTTTAAAATCTTTCCACAAAGAAAATTCCAGACCAGATGACTTTGCAAATAACCCTTACAAAACCTTTCTATCAGAAAATGGAAAAGGAAGTTATATTTCCCAATTCATTCCCTGAGGCAAGCATTACTGTAATACCAAAACCAGGAAAAGAATTCACAAGAAAATAAACTCAAAACTACAGACTAGTCTTCCTCATGAGTACCTATGTGAAAATTCTGAAACAACAAGCAAATCAAATCCATTGATAAATGAAAAAGATACAGTATCAAGAATAAGCTGATTTTATTCCAGGATTGCAAAGATGCCTTAACATTTGAAAATCAGATTATAAAATATACCATATTAACAAAAAAGTGAATCAACGCAAGTATTTTAATAGGTGCAGAAAAGGCATTTGACAAAATTCAACATGGATTCTTGGTTTTTAAAAAGCTCAGGAAGAATAGAAGAGAAATTGATCAACATGATAAAGGCATTTATGGAAAATGTATAGTTAATATCATGCTTAATGAGGAAATACTGGTATTACCCCCATGATCAGGAACAAAGCAAGGTTTTATGCTTTCATCACTTCCATTTTTACATTGCTTTCACCTTGTGATAATAAGCAAGAAAAGGAGGTAAAAGGCATCTATTTAGAAAAGAAAGAGATAAAATTGTCTTTATTCATAAGCAGCGTGATCATCTGTGCATAAAATTTTATGTTTTCTATAAAAGAAAGCTACTGGAATTTAGAAATGAATTCATCAAGTTGCAGGATGCAGTTTCAGTATACACAATTTAATTACATATGTATATATTAGTTACACAAGTTGGAAATTGAAGCTTAAAAGTATCATTTGCAGTAGCATTTTAAAAAGTGAAATACTTAGAGGAACAAATCTGATGGAAGGTATGCTAGTCCTATACTCTTAAAACTACAAAACAGCTGAGGGGAGTTAAAGGAGACTTAAATATGTGAGCATATATGCCAATTTCATGTGTGTAGATTGAGAAACTTATCTTAGTCTCCCCTAATTAATCTGTAGATTCAACCTGATGACAAACTCCAGCAGTCCTTTCTTATAAAAACTGTCAAATTTATTCTAAAATTCATATGGAAATATAAACGAACTAGAGTGGCCAAAATATCTTTGAAAAGAAGAAAACTTTGAGAAGATGAATACTGTGTGATTTCCAGACTGAATGGGAAGCTACAATAATCAATAAAGTGGTGTGCTGGGCATGTTGGCTCACACTTGTAATCTCAGCACTATGGGAAGAAGAGATGGGTAGATCACTTGAGCTCAGCAGCTCAAGACCTGCCTATGCAACATTGCAAAGCCTCATCTGTACAAAAAATACAAAAATTTTGCTGGGCATGGTGACACATGTCTGTAGTCCCCAGCTACTTGGGAGGCTGAGGCAGGAGGATCGCCTGAACCTGGGAAGTTGAGGTAGCAGTGAGCTGTGATTGCGCCATTACACTCTAGCCTGGGTAATGGAATCAGACATAGGTGTCAGGGGGAAAAAAAAAAAAGTGGTGTTGTCTTATTAATCCTTAAATCTTATCAATTAATTGAAAGTTTACACAGGGTAGAAAAGTGAAATATTGATAAATGTAGTCAATATTTATATAGTTATAATCCAAATGTGTCTCACTTAGGCCCAAACTGAAATCATCTCTTGCCATAGATTGCTGAAGTGTTAGCCTACCAAAGTCCTACCAGACCTCTGCAGAATGCCTCAGGATACCAGAGCAGGTCCCTATACCATGCCAAATGGGGAGAATGTTAAATTATCTTAGTGCTTTACACATTGTCACCTGGGATATGTAAGAAGCCCTGTTGGGGCAGTACTCACAAAATCTCCATTAAAAGCGGTATTTTTTAGTTTCTTCTATGGCTCCTCTCTTTAAACATATCAGATATTGTCTCTTGTTTAAAAAAAAAATGTTGCTGTCCCTCACCACCCCTACTATGCCCTTCTAATTGCTGTCTTTTTTGTACAAGCAGAAGTATGTCTTCTGGGCACCATCTACTTCATGGATAGCAACTCGTGCAAAGAGATTCCTGGGAGTTGTGAATTTACCTGCTCGTAGATGTCTGAATCGTGACTTACTCTCAGTCCCTTGCCACCATCCAGAGTCATTTTTCTGACATAAAACTTTCGTAGGCAATCCATACCGTATGGCTTCAAAATTGTAAAACTGGGGGAAAGCACAATACGCTATCAACTTGAGTATCGTGAGGATTGGGCTGTGTTGTCTAAATTTTTTCTCTTTTACAATACACATGTTATACAAGACCTAGGTTGTGCGATTTGATGGGTTTTTCACCAGAATTAACACCGTTATTTATTGTACTATTTTACTGATACTTTTTTGTGTTAACTTGTATATGTAATCATTACCTGGTAGTATCATTTTTTCCCAATATTATTTATGGCATGATTTACTAGCATCTCAATTAGGCAATAAATTCATATTTAATTGGGTACCATTATGGGTTCACTACCATGCTGTGCATAAATACCAGAGATATATAGACCCAGCCTTCTTTTCTCTCTCCTTCTCTCTACACTCACTCATACACACACACACACACACACACACACACACACACACACATGTAAAACTATATACATCTGTATGTATGAGGCACAAATTATTTGGGCTGAACACTGTGGCTCACACCTATAATCCCAGCACTTTGGGAGGCCAACATAGGAGGATTGCTTAAGCCCAGGAGTTCAAGACCAGCCTGAGTAACAAAAGAAGACCCTGTCTCTCCAAAAAATAAAATAAAAAAAATTAGCTTGCCATGATGGCATGCACTGGTAGTCCCAGCTACTTGTGAGGCTGAAGTGGGAGGATCACTTGAACCCAGAAGTTCGAGGCTGTAGTGAGTTACAATTACACCACTGCACTCCAGCCTGAGTGACAAAGCAAGACCCTCTCTCAAACAAAACATCAAATTATTTGGAGTATACAGAATTTGAACTTGGTATGTATGTATGAACGGAAGTTATCTGGAATATATGGAATTTGAACTTGACTTAGGTGTATGATGAATTCTCAAAGGTTATGATTTCTTATGTTTTACCTTTCATTCAATAAGATTTTATTGAATAGCTTCTAGATGCTAGAATTTCAGCAATGAGCAAGACTGGCAAGGTCTTTGTCCAAGGAAGAACATAGACCTTAGAAAATTAGTGTTACAGTTCTTTTAGAATTTGTCTAGCAGGCTTTCTGGATTTTGCTAGAAAGCGCTCTAATAATTTATAAAATAAAAATGTTTTTGAAAGGGAAGAATTAAAAATCACGGGATTAAATGACAGGAGGAGCCAGTATGGGTATTCATAAAATGACTGATATTCCTGTCGACAGCTGAGTGAAAAGTATTGGAAACCAGCATTCACTGAGCAACTACTAGGAAGGCCAGAGACGTTCGAGAGAAAAAGTTGTGGTCTCAGACAGATCTGGGTCTGGATCCTGCTCTGCTATCCATTCCAGGCAAGAGCCTGTGTTGGCAAGTTGTCTGTCCCATCTGAGCCTGGGTTCCTCATTGGTACAGAAAGTCAGAAATGGCATCAACCCAATTAAATGAGAGAACAGATGTGCACAGGACTCATTCCACACAGTGCCTGGTTCAAAGTAAGCACTCAATACATGAGTGCTACCATCCTTCCTTCAAGGAGGCATGCGATGGATCCTGGTTCTTGCTGTTATAGTCACTTAGGCACTTTTTACTCATAACCTTCCTGGAAGGTAGGACTTATACTTTCCCCGATTTACAGATAAGGATACTGAGGTTCAGGGGATTAGAACTAACCTGGCTTTGAGTACAGGCAGGTTATTTCAGATCTCCTCTTTTCGTTCATTGGATTGTTTATTGACCTCATATACGTTCTTCATCTCCTGGAGTCTGTCTCCTAATCAGTACATCAGGAATAACAAATCTTAGTGACCTCAGTGAATAAGAAGCCCAAAGAATTGCAGAGCACAGAGTCTTGCTTAAAAATAACAGCGACTTGGAAAGTTTCTCAGTGTCAACAGAGCAGCCTCATGATTAAAATCACTGAAGAAGGCGATGTAAAATGTTTTTATTTCCTCTTGCTTTCTGTCTCCCTTGGAATAATAGTCAGCAGGAAACACATTTCTGAAAGATTTCTCCATCTCCACATCCTCAGAATATAATAAGGGCCAAGCTGACTGTATCAGCGTGTTCAGAGTTGGTAGACACACAAATGAAAAGATGGGTGCTCTCAGAATTTTATGAATTTTTCTCTCTTAACAGACTTGGGTTGGAAGGACATCTTTGAAATTGATGTAGCTATCAACCAGGGGCTAACATTAAGATTTCAGTTGAGGTGTATAGGGTTATGATCTTTCTGTTACTGTCAGAACTGCAGCTGTTGTATTTACATTGAGTGGTGTGCTGGAGAGAGCGAAATGGGATGCAGGAGAAGGAAAAAGAAATAGCAAAACCTACTGAATTGTAGGCTCTACCGGAGGGCATTTGTTAAAGGTAAATTTATCAATAGCTGTTAAGTCATTTGTATTGGATCATTCTCATAGCCTCACAGCACTTCTTAGTGTTAATAATGGGTCAGAGAGAGGAGGTTGGTGATGGATGTGTTATTATGGTATTTAGGCACTTAATTGCAACTGGGCTTAAAATAGCAGCAGAGGCTGAAACCAGGGTGGCTCAGGAGTAAATTATGTTTTCAGACTACCAAAACAGCCCTTTTTAAATTCAAATTTAATATTTCTTGACATATGTTTCTTGATATGCTGTTACCAACAGTTTATCAGAGATAGAAGAATGTTAAAATAAATTGGTGACCGGAGTATGGTGTTTAAAGATATTCCTTGTCCGTCACCATAAGAGATACTTTAAAAGAAATGTTTAAACCCAAGTTAAGAACACCTGCAGTGATGTTAGGACAGAGGTGCTCATTCATTCATTCATTTCATTCATTCAGTCGTTATTTATTGCTATTGTTAAGGGGATAAGGAAGTGTATGAGACAGACCCTTGCCTTCATGGAGTAATTATTATTTCAGTGGTGGAAGTGAGAAAAACATAAATAATAATAACAATAAATACCAAAGGGGATGTGTGTGATGAAGAAACCAGGAAGCTGAAACAGTGAATGATAGTAGAAGATACAGTAGCGTTTGCTTCAGATCAGTGAGCCAGGGAAGGGTTCTTGAAGAAGAACCCATTTAAGCAGAAGTCTGAATGATACAAAGGTGCCAACTGGCCAAAAAGAGGAAGGATCATAGCTGGGCGCAGTAGCTCACGCCTGTAATCCCAGCACTTTGGGAGGCTGAGGCAGGCAGACCACGAGGTCAGGAGTTCGAGACCAGCCTTCCCAACATGGTGAAATCCTGTCTCTGCTAAAGATACAAAAAATTAGCCAGGCGTGGTGGCACGTGCCTATAATCCCAGCTACTTGGGAGGCTGAGGCAGGAGAATCCTTTGAACCTGGAAGGTGGAGGTTGCAGTGAGCTGAGATAGCACCTCTGCACTCTAGCCTGGTTGACAGAGTGAGACTCCATCTGAAAAAAAAAAGAGGAAGGATCGTTAGAAACAAGTAGAGACAGCATGTTGAAAGACCCTGAAGTGGGAAAGAATGAAAAGGAGACCAGGGAGGCGAAGCTTAGCAAAGAAGTCAGTGCAAGGGTAGGACCTGAGCTTGAATAGAAAGACAAAGGTCAGGTCCTGTGAGGCCTTTGAAGGTTAGTTTACATTTTATTTGAAATACATTGGGAAACAACTAAGAGTTTTAAGGACCAGGGGATTGAGCTCTGATGTTTATTATTAGGAGGTCACTTTTATTGACTCTAGAATGGGTGGGGAGTAGGTGGCTAAGGAGGAAGTTGGCAGTGGTGCAGGAGAGAAATGACAGTGGCCTCTACCAGAAAAATGAATGGACTGAAAATGCTCTTAGAAGACACATTAGACAAAGAGGAACTAGCTAGGAAGTTCCCTAAAGGAGGGTGGTCCCTATAATTGGGGCATTTGCACCCCAATGACTGAACATCCTGATTTCCTATGTCTAAATCCATCTGCAACAATTCTTTGCATCACCTGTAGGTGAAATGATTTTGGGGTGACTCAATGGATAAAGAACTGCAAAGTTAGTCCGGGTGCGGTTGCTCACGCTTGTAATGCCAGCACTTTGGGAGGCTGAGGTGAGTGGATTGCCTGAGCTCAGAAGTTTGAGACCAGCCTGGGCAACACAGTGAAACCCTGTCTCTACTAAAATACAAAAAATTAGCCAGGCATAGCAGCATGTGCCTGTAGTCCCTGCTACTCGGGAGGCTGAGGCAGGATAATTTCTAGAACCCGGGAGGCGGAGGTTGCAGTGAGCCAAGATCACGCCACTGCACTCCAGCCTGGGTGACAGAGTGGGGCAAATGTCAAAAAGAAAAAAAAACTACAAAGAACATACAGTACTTCCTCCACATACCCAATTTGGGAGTTTAGGACTTTACTTGTCTTAGACTGCATGAAATGTCAGAGAAAGCCAATAATATTGCTTTATTTCTTGAGTCCATTGGTTATCATCAGCTTGCTCCTTACAATGCGTAAGCGGATAAAGACAGAAACGGCAATTCCGGGCACTGGACTGGCGTCGTTTACTGCCCCTGTGGTCTGATGAAGAATGTGTGGTTATCGTAACCCACTTGTTATTATTTTTATAACAAAGCTGTCTCTGACCGGCTACAATATTGGACTTACATAATTGAATTTTAGATGGAGATGCGCTGCTGGTTTATATGAATTATCCACGGGTGCCAGCATGAGTCCAGGCTTTAACAAACAATATTTTTAATTGAGATTTTATGTCCTTGCCCTCAAATCAAGTATTTTAATAGGATCCCAGTTGGAATAGGTGACTCAGTAACAAGTTACCACTGCTTTCAACTTCAGAAAGGTGTTCATTTCTCTAACTCCTGCTGGGCGTCCATCTACATGGGTGACCCGTGGCCTGCATGTACAATAAAACCAGTGTTTTGCATTCCATTATGTTCAAAGTATAGCCTTAGTAATCTGCATATTTCTTATAGGATGTGCTGGCTTTGTGCCATCAGGCAACATTAAGACGGAAAAGTATTAAAAATATTGATTTGTCATTTATAACATTGAAGTGATAGATTGAAATGCAATTTGGAGGCACTCCAAACCTCCAATATTTTTGACATTATTGGATGAAATAGAATGATCTCAGTCTAATTAATATGCTATGCTTTCTCTAAACGTAGAGAGAATGAAGCAAGAAATTGGCCACAAGGAATGGATGGCTCCATGTTTCAAAGAATTGTAGAATTTAGAGATCCAGGATGACATTCTCCATCCCTGGACCTTGCTGTCTGGTGGAAGCTGTGTTCTTTCCATGTTTGCTCATCTTTGAAAGTGAGTTAGCACATTCCTGAAGAGTAAAGTGATATTCTTCGCTGAACTTTGTAAACTCTTTTAGACTTCTTATTATGGCATCTTGCCATAATGTTCTTCCATTGCCCTGCTCTGGAATATCAGTAATAACTCTAACACACACACCTTTCTGCATATCGCTTTCATGCAACATGAGTACCTGTCTTGATTTCAGACTTTCCTCCCCGTTTACCTTACTGCTTTTTGACTTCCACCCTTCCATGGTGGTAATGAAATTATCAAACTTTATTCCTAGTCTAATTTTTTTTCTCATTTTTTTGAAGCAGGGCTCTATGTTGTCTGTCAGCCTCTCTGTTCACATATTTCAGTTTCCCTATTCTCCCAGATAATTTTTATCTTCCTATTGGCAATGTGTTTTTAAGGTGTGAATATGTAATTTATTTGGTTGCTGTGGAGAAGGGAAAATATACAAATGTGCAAATTTCAAAATCGATTTCAATGGTTTCATTGTGATTGTATAGTAGTATTAGGAAGTAATGGCACAAAAAATACAAATACTAAACTTGAGTAAATGTGCATGCTGAAAGTTGTAGGAAGTATTTTAGTGATGTCTGAAATTTACTTCGAAATGCACCAAAGATAAGATGGGTTGATGGACAGAGAGAGGGATAGACAGGTGGAAATATCTGAGATAAAGCAAGTATAGTGAAATGCCAATAGTAGAACATACATGGTAGATATATGGATGTTTGCTGCAAAATTTTTTCAGCTTTGCTGTTTGGAAATTTTCATACTGCAACACTGGAAAAACATGGTGCAAAAGTGAATAGTCATATGGATAACTCATAGACTGGGATAAAAATTATGTGCTTGCATTAATATCCATTCTTTTATTCTAGGATGCTTTAGGGACCATAGTTGCAGCAAGATCATCTTACCATAACCCAGTGTCCCCCTTTTATCACCCCTGTACCAAGTCTGTCTTTTTTTTTTTTTTGAGATGGAGTTTCACTCTGTTGCCCAGGCTGGAGTGCAGTGATGCAATCTCAGCTCACTGCAACCTCAGCCTCCCAGGTTCAAGTGATTCTCCTGCCTCAGCCTCCAGAGTAGCTAGGATTACAGGTGCCCACCCCTACACACAGCTAATTTTTTGTATTTTTAGTAGAGATGGGGTTTCACCATGTTTGTCAGTCTGGTCTCGAACTCCTGACCTCATAATCCACCTGCTTTGGCCTCCCAAAGTGCTGGGATTACAAGTGTGAGTCACCGCACCTGGTCTCCTATACTATGTCTCTCTGCCTGTTTTCTTCTTCTCTTTGAATATTTGTTAGGTCTGTCTTAATAGAAACTACACAATTTTGTCTCTTCACCACCTCCTGTAAGTAGAACCAGTAACAGAGCAAAAGGGAGAAAGAGAAACGTACTTCTTGTCTTCCTTCCTTTTCTGTCACCCCACGCAAGGCCTAGCGCCCTCCTTGTCACTCCTGTCTTGTGTCAGAGTTAGTGGAGCAACCCTGGCCTCCTTGGATTTATGTGACTCAGAGTGAGAGAATGCTGCCACAGCTGAGCCTGTTGTCTGCTCTACATTGATTGAGTTTCCTGGGCTTGAGGGATTTTTGTGGAGCTGAGTTTTATGGTTGATATGCTCTCGGTCATTTGTCATAAAATCATTCCAACCAAGCTGTTGACTGGTTTGAATGCTTAATTACTGAAGGAGAAGAGTCGCTCCTTTTGGAGCTGAGTGTTAACTTGGATGCTTTTTACTGGGTTATCTTCCGGTACCCAACTCTTGTTGAGTAGTTTATATAATTTACATACCACTCTTCAGAATAAAAAAATAAAGACACCTGTGATTTTACCGAAATGTTTTGAACAGTGCAAAGACATAGCATTTCACTTCATATTATGACAGCATTTTTCTTCTGAGTAGAAATTGATTGCAAAACTCAACACTCAGGCAGCCACAGCTCTGAGAGGGTCTGTGCTCTGGGGTTCAGATGAGAATGTTCACCTGGTTTATTCAGATCAATTTCCAGCAATGCATTGCTGACTCTCCCCTAACTCAATACCCACCATTCAAATTGCATAAATGGTGTTGGATATAATTATCTCCCTGAAAAATTTCACCTAAATTGGAATCAAATTTATTTGTAAAAGCAAAGTCATCTTGGGAATTATATTTCAAAACCTGTGGTTGAAGATTCAGTGAATGAAGCTCTTTCCCAGTGCTTCTTCCACAGTTTCAGCTCTTCTTTTTCATAAGGAAAATTAAAGCACTCTTCTGGTTCACACTGCTCCCTCCTCGACACTGAATCCCACAGAAAATTTCTCTCTACAAATGAGTCTTCACTAATTTTTTGCATTGATTGTGTATTGTTGAATTTTTCAGGGGCACACTTTTATATATGGGGATATTGTTTTGGAGGTGGGAGAAAGAGAGACAGAATGAGAGACAGATGCAGGAAATGGAATGTTTTAATGCCAAGATAATCTGTCAGAACACCTTAAATATTTACTACAGTTTTGATGTTTCATTTTTCTCTTAGTCAGCAGGGTATTCTGTTGTTTCAATTTTTTATCATGGAGTAATATGGCTCTTTTAACTGTAAGGAATTAGAACTTTAATAAAAACAACTTTTAATCACTTAGCTATAAATATAATTCTAGAGAATTCTTTTCTTATAGTATTACTTCTCTGTTATTTAAAAACAACTACTTGTCACCCCCTGTACTTTGCGTTTCTTTTTTTTTTCCTTCCCTCCTTTTAACTGTTGCCCCTATTCAGAGCGATTATACTTAAAGTAATATGGATTCTCTCAGAGCTGCCAAAAAGTGAAATTGACTTTTTGAGAATGTATTGCTGAAAACTGCAGCCGATGCACTTTTCCCATGTAGAAACATCCTGTGTGTTAAGACCGAAAGGGACAATTTACAGCCAGTTTCAAATTGCTGGCTGAGGTCAATAAGTGCCCACTTCTGCAATCACATCAGCCCTGTTTGGATGACAGTGCTCAATGAGGTACCTCCAGGGGAGTGACCACCTGGGAACTGGCCACCTATGTTGGCAGCAAAACCTTTTTTGCAAGTTTTATTTGGTCATTCATTATAGAAAACTTTAAAAATTTAAACATTTTCAACCATTTAAAAAATATATGCTGTACTACCATTTACATATAATTGATTTTATGTAATAATTATATACATTGGGGAAAGGACTCATGCTTTAATAAATAGTACTGGGGGGAAATGGATATCCATATGCCAAAGAATGAAACAAGACCCTATCTCTCACCACATACAAAAATAAACTCAAAATTAATGCATTAAAGATTGCAACCTGATACTATAACACTACTAGAGGTAAACATAGGTAAAATGCATTAAGACACTGGCCTGGGCAAAGATTTTATGGCTGACTTCAAAGTCACAGGTAACAGAAACAAAAATATACAAATAGGCTATAGTAGACTAAAAAGCTTTGGCACAGCAAAGGAAGCAGTGAATGAAGGGAAGAGAGGATCTGTAGAATGGGAGCAGATATCCGTAAGCTATTCAGTCAAGTCATGTCCAAAATAGAAGACAGGGAACACAGTCCACTCCATAGCAATAATAATAATAATTCCATTAAAATAATGGGAAAAGGATCTAAATAAACATTTCTCAAAAGAAGACTTACAGGCCAGGCACAGTGGCTCACGCCATAATCCCAACACTGGGAGGTCAAGGCAGGCGGATCTCGTGAGGTCAGGAGTTTGAGACCAGCCTAGCCAACATAGTGAAACTCTGTCTCCACTAAAAATACAAAAAAAAAAAAAAAAAAAAATTTAGCCGGGTGTTGTGGTGGGTGCCTGTAATCCCAGCTACTCAGGAGGCTGAGGCAGGAGAATCGCTTGAACCCAGAAGGCGGAGGTTATAGTGAGCTGAGATCGTGTTGTTGCACTCCAGCCTGGGTGACAAGAGCAAAACTGTCATAAAACAAACAAACAAATGGACAACAGGTATAAAAAATGATTAACACTACTAATTATCACATAAATGCAGATCAGAACCTCAATGCAGTATCATCTCATCCCAGTTTGAAAAATGGCTATTATCAAAAAGACAAAAAATAAATTCTGGCAAGGATGTGGAGAAAAGGGAACTTTCATGCACTGTTGGTTGGAATGAAAACTGGCACAGTTAATATGGAAAGCAATACAGAGATTTCTCAGGAAACTAAACATGAAACTACCATAAAATCCAGCAAAATCCCACTATGGATATTTACCCAAAGGAAAGAAAATCACCATCTCAAAGGACCTGCATACCCTTGTGTACCGCAGCACTATTTACAATAGCAAAGATATAAAATCAGCCTCAGTATCCATTAAGAGATGATTAGATTAAAATGTTGTATGTATGCTCAATGGAATACTATTCAGACATAAAAAAGGATGAAATGCTGTCCATTACAACTACATGGATGGAGCTGGAAGGAGGCCAAGCACAGAAAGACAAATACCACATGTTCTAATTCATACGTGGGAGCTAAAAATATTGATCTATGGAGGATAGGGAGTAGAATGGTGATTACCAGAGGCTAGGAAGGATAGAGAAGGTAGGATGAAGGGAGGCTGATTAATAAATATGAACATACCATTAGATAGGATTGAGTTTTAGTGTTCCACAGCATAGTGTGGTGACTATGGTTAACAGTGATTTATTATACATTTCAAATTAGCTAGAAGAAAAGATTGGAAATGTTTCGAACACATAGACATGAGAAAATGTTTGAGGTGATAGATACCTCCAATTACCCTGATCATAATACATTGTGTGCATGTGTAAGAATATCACACATACCCTGTAAACATGCACAATTATTATATATCAGTAAAAAAATGGTTATAAACAATTATAACAACATCCAGGACTTACTGGTTGTTTTTAATGCACTAGACACTGTCCTTAATTACACTGAACTATCACACCTTTAAGAAGTCAGTTAAAACTACTGTCTTCTTTATACCAGTAAGAAGAATCTGGACATAGAAGGTTAAGTAGATGATCCAAGTAAGTAAATGTGAATTCCTGATTTTTAAACTGTGTGGTTGGACTTCAGATACTGCCCTCTGACTGTCTTGCTGTGAGATTTGAGATCCAAGATAACTTGCGTTGTTGAGATATTGGGAAGCTACCACCAGAATCAGTCCTCTGCTTGCTTTGTTAGTGTAAACTAGAGCTAATTTAGTGTAAAATGTCCCAGTAAAAATTTTCCTCCAAGCATATGTAAACCACAGCATAATAGATTTATCAAAGTAGCAGAATGCTATTATGTTCAAAAGATTAACCAGACCGAAGCTATTTGTCATAGCAACGGGTGCTAGAGTTGACAAATTACAGTTGAACCCAGTTTGTAACAAAATGTTAGACAGAGCTTTGGCACTGATTAAGTGACATGAGAGTCCAGCTCTAGAATATATTAGAGCAATTTAAATATCATTCAATACAGAATATAAACATGCTCTCTAAAACATCCCAAACTGTACCAAGCAACTACATTTTCTTGATTTTATAATGCACATATTTTATACCTAAGGCTTTAAAAGCAGAGATTGGGTCAGCAGCAAGACACATCACCAATTTAGTAATTTTTAATTGAAAAGAAAAATCATTTTACATTAAATGCTTATGTTGATTGCCAAGGAGTCTAACTACAGGTCCTTTATAACGTGCAGCATGGGGTTAACAGGGACCATCATCTCTTAGAAAATTTTTTAAAGATATTTGAATTTTGGGTAATGTGTTTACCCTAATTAGATAAGAAACCTTGTCCTAATAAAATTGATGGACTGAAGGTGACCTGTGTTCAGGGATTAGGGGGAAAGAGTTTAGAAGAAGGAAAAACCTTTGCTTTTTGGGCTAGAAAAATGGATATTGAACTTAAATCTCTTAAGACAATGATGAGCTGGTCATATTGTCGCAAGAATAGGTCACCTCTTTCTTGTATTTAAGGTTTCTGTTATGAAACAGGGAACATAATTATATTCTACTGATTATATTATGCTAGAAAAATGGGTGTTGAACTTAAATCTCTTCAGACAATGATGAGGTGGTCATATTGTCACAAGAATAGGTCACTTCTTTCTTGAATTTAAAGTTTCTGTTATGAAACAGTGAACATGATTATATTCTACTGAAAAGAAAGTTGAAGTGGAGTAGAATCAGTGACGTTTCATGTTACCTATCAATTCTTTGTATTTTTGAGATGGAGTCTCGCTCTGCCACCCAGGCTGGAGTGCAATGGCACAATCTCGGCTCACTGCAACCTCCGCCTCCCAGGTTCAAGTGATTCTCCTGCCTCAGCCTCCCAAGTAGCTGGGAATATCGGCGCATGCCACCACGCCTGGCTAACTTTTGTAGTTTTAGCTGAGGCAGTGTTTCAACATGTTGGCCAGGCTGGTCTTGAACTCCTGACCTCAGGTGATCCACCCGCCTCGGCCTCCCAAAGTGCTGGTATTACAGGTGTGAGCCACCATGCCCGGCTCCAATTAATTTTTTACTCAACTAACTTCATTTCTTGATATGTCAGTCCCAGGTGTGTGTGTGTGTGTGTGTGTGTGTGTGTGTGTGTGTGTGTGTGTGTGTGTGTGTGTGTTTTCAGTGTTTGTCCATCTGACGATTGCTGCGGTTTTGTTAGGATATGAGTTCCACTTCCAGTATTTCTTTGGCAGAGCCTTTGTTCTTTTATGGGTAGAGATTTATTTAGATCAATTACCTATTTTCACTTTCTCTTTGCCTTTTCTTAAATTTCCACCTTAATAATACCCTTTAATAGAATAACAGTGCATTAACTTTCTTTTTTTTTTTAATTTTATTTTTTATTTTTTATTGCATTTTAGGTTTTGGGGTACATGTGAAGAACATACAATATTGTTGCATAGGTACACACGTGGCAGTGTGATTTGCTGCCTTCCTCCCCTTCACCTATATCTGGCATTTCTCCCCATGCTATCTCCCC
>CAUYQU010093778.1:0-12464 GCA_963574635.1 Cheracebus regulus | reverse complement strand
TGGGTGCGTATATATTTAGGATCGTTAGCTCTTCTTGTTGCATTGATCCCTTCACCACCATGTAATGTCCCTCTTTGTTTCTTGTGTTCTTTGTTGTTTTAAAGTCTGTTTTATCAGAGACGAAAATCACAGCTTCTTAATGAACTTTTGTAGCCTAAATATACTTTGCACCTTAACTTCCATTGTTGGATGCCCAGAAGTTCCAACTTCTCCAATCCCACAAGGTCCCATATTTCTTTACTGCCTTGATAACCTTTAATTTACATTTCATAACAGATTACTAAACCCAAATCATCTCAGTGTCTATTTGTGAGAAACTTGACCCAAGACCCTTGTATATTGACTCTCTCCCTATTAGGATGCAAATTTTAACATGGCAAAGACTTTGTCTATCTCGTTTATTACTCTATCCCAATGCCTAGACCAGACCAGTGGTCTGTTTTTTAAACATAAAACAAATTATTATGTTTAGCACATAATAATTTAAGGTGCTAAACAATTATATTGAATGAGTGAATGGAATAGGCACAAGAAGCCTTTCATTTAGTGAATGGATGAAATGAGTTTAGTGTCCTCCTTGACAGATGTTCTGGTAAGGCTGTCCTTCATTTCACTATATCCAGTGATGTTTTAGAGCACAGTAATGTTTTAGCAACTATCGTCAGGTAGCACTTTGGAAAACTGCCTGGCTGGCTCCTGCCCAATGCTCACTGAATGAATAAACATGGTGTATGCCTAGGACTAGGAGAAGCAGAAGACATACAATAGAGGGAAATGAGGTAAAGGAGGGCTTGCTTACTTTGTGCAATCAGATAGGGGCAGCTTCACCACCGACAATCAGTAGGGAGAGGGAACTCTGTAAGCAGCTACCACTCCTCTGTGTAAGTAGCCACACTTTCTTTTGGACAAGCAAGGGAAAGCCTGGCTATCCCTGTAGAGATGGGAGAAAAGGGAATATGGCAGTTCTAGGTGTTTCCCTCTGATAAGGTAAACCCTGGAGCCTGATCCCACTTTAATCCATAGCTTTTAACATCTTTGCCAAGGGTGGAGCAGTGTTGGGTGGCAGCTAAAATTGGCTAAAAATAAATCCTGAAACAGACATTGTTTGTCAGGAGCAGGTGCTTTAGGAGAGTATAGCTTGACTTCCAAAAATAAAGAGTACCTCACAGGACTTTTGCAAGGGGAGACTGGGTACCTGGTGGCAGCCATGAAGGCTGTTTTTCTGTTCAGGTCCCTTGAAGGAAGGCTGGCCAAGCCTTCATCCCACCCCCATCCCTAATACCACCACATGCCACAGCCCTGTCTTGGCTCTACAGGGTTGCTTTGCCACCTCCTGCTCAATATAGATTCACAAAGCCACCACCTTCTGAGCCAAGGATTATAGAGTTTCTCAAAATAAGTTGTACTGAACAACTGTGGTACCCAGAAACAGAATGAATGGAAATTCCAAAGCCTTTGGACAAGGTTGCTATTCCCTCACACTTAAGCTCCTGCCCCTGGGCCCCTGTAGGCGCCTGACCAGAAAGCAAATAGAAAGAACAAATCTTTCCAACCTTGTTTTCCATTTTTGCATCGAAAAGAAGTTGGTCTAGGTCAGTGCATTTAAAGTCCTTTTGTAATAGGGAAACTCTTCAAATACGATCTCCTATAAGCTCATGCATAGAACTGGCCAATGCTGATTGAACAGTCCTGATTGAATTGTGCGACAGGGAAAGGTGGGTAGCAGAGCCTCAACCAGTTTGTTCTATCTCTGTCCCTCCCTTCTGTGGGCCTGGGTGAGCTATCAGAATCCCTTCTGTCACCGTTGAGGGCAGAGCATTGTGAGGCCCAGCAGGCTAGGACACACTAACAGGGCCAGGACCTGGAAATAAATTCTGCGTGGGGCAGGGCTTCCTAGATCATGTCGGTGTTGCACCAAGGGAGCTGAGCCAAACTGAGCATTCAAGCCTGTAGCTATGAGTGTGGGTGGAGACGGGGGTCAGGTTGGCCTCAGCTGAGAAGAGAGGGGGCCTCGGGGCTAGGAACCCAGGCAGGGCCAGAGACCATGACCAGTCTGATGTGACCAGAATGGAACTAAATGGTCACAGTGTTAGCATTTGCAGATGACAGTGGAGAGGAAGCCATGGAGGATCCAGTTAATGGCCCTTGAAGGTCAGTGTGGGAAGCCTGGACTTCACTGCCCCTAAGTTTAAATGCCCCAAACATTTACCCAGGCTTTCGCTCAGGCTTCTTCCTGGCATCCACCTTCCCTCACCCAATACGAGTCTATTCTCCATACTGATGCTGTCGTGATCTTCCTGAAATACAACGTGGCCTATCCCAGCACTCCCTCCTTCAGCTCCCTCAATGTATCCTTATGGAGTAAAGTCCAAACTCCTAAGCCTGCCTTTCAAAGTCCTCCACGATTACACCACAGCCTCCTTTCCAGCATGGTCCTTCAGGAACCTGTCCTTCTAAAGGCCCCCTCTCTCTAACTGACGCATGCCGGGCCCTCTATCCACTCTCCTTTCTCTCTGCAGCCTCCCTTGCCTTCTCCCAGGGTCTTCTGTTGAAGATCTGCTATTCTTTAGGGCCTGGTTCTAATCTCATATCCCTTGAAGCTCCTTTTAAGATCTTCCAGATTGAAATAATCTCTCAAGCCATTGTATTTGTGTATCATGTATCTATGCTAGCACTCATCTGTCTGCCCAGTATCAGAGTTATTTATAAATGTCTGATTCTCCTATTATGCTGTGTGCTCTTAGCAAGCTAAAATAGAGTTGACAAAAGAAATATTTGATGAGTTTCTTGTACTGGAGTTTGTAAAACCTTTTTGGAATAGTTCTATAGATATCCACACACTAAGAGCAACCATCCTGAGCTTAGGACATGCTGATCTTTCGAGACCCACGCAGTTTCTACGCCTTGTTCCTTGGTAGGTTATCACTAGATGAGAAGTGCCACCCTGATTAGGCCAAGAATCTGCCACACCCCTCTCAGCTCAGTGTTGTGTCTAACAGTGGAGCCAGGCTGGCGATTTGGGCCAGAGCATGATGCTGATATCAAAACACGAGGACATCATCCAGCACACTGCCTTAGACCCTTTACCCAACTCTGGATCGATATCCGAGGTGAACACACTGCTGCTCAGTCTGTGAGGAATGGAGCAACTTGGCAAGGGAGGCAAATGGTTCTACAGGGGGAAAAGCAGCCATCTGAGATAATTGATTGAGCGTGCTTATGTGCCAGGCTCTGGACCACAGGCTCTGGGTGATACAACCCTGAAAGGTTAAGAAAGATGGTTAAGTAAAAGTCAGGATAATGTGCAGCTGATTGACAGGTTCTGTTTTTGAACCACAGGAAACCTAGAATGTTTACTTTGGAGAAACCCGTGAGCAGGAAAGTGTGACTTCCAGGCCACTCCAGAGGAGCCAATTTAACTCATAATGTCACTAACTAGAGTACCTTAACATTATAGAACTCAAGCAACTTTTAAAATCTGATTCCAGCAGAAGAAGTCATTTTGCATTCCAGTATGAATGCCATCTCCTCCAAGTACAGCCCCAGTCACGGGCTTGAAGGTTCTCTCCCCTGTGCAGCACCGCTGTAGTGGCAGAATGTGCCCTCAGCCAGTGTAAATGGCAGGGGAAGAGAGTTCCTAAAGTTTCCAGTGTTTGAAGTGGGTGCCTAAGTGTCCCCAGCAGGAGAGGAGAGCTTGAATACTTCCTTCCTTCAGAGATGCAAGTCCTAGGCTGGAATGGTCATTGTGTGGAATGGGCATTCACTGAGCATGATTTGTATTCTAGGAAGGGCCTATTTACTTAATTTGATGAATTGCAGAATACGAGAGCTGTAAAGATCATTTAAGGTGAACTAATCCAAGCTGCACACTTTATAGAGGAGGAGACAGACAGTAAGGACTTGCCTCTGGCTATACAAAATTTGTGGCAAAGCCAGGGTATGAACCCAGATCTTCCATAGAGCAGGTCACTTCATCTGAGTTCAGTTTCTTCATTTGTTTAGTGGGAATGATCATGCCTCCCCAGCCCCCAGGTTGTTGGGAGGGTCAAAAAGGACATGCTTATGAAATCTTTATAAACTGCAAAATGCCATGCAAATGGAAGTTCCTTTTGCTTCTTCTATTCCCAACTGCCTCTTACTCCCCTCTTCAGACTTAGTAGTATAATAAAGTAATACAGGAGCCAGGATGTGTGATGGCTGGATCCCAGGAGAGCCCAAATCCTACTAGCCTACGAGCCTAAGAAGCTGTGGGTTAACACGATCTGTTTTCCTTTTTCTTTCGACCCCTGAAGTTGACATTTCTCTTTGGACAGGCAGCAGAAAACATGCTTGTTCTTCTTACGCAACCAAGAGAGGACCAGCCTCCTAGAAAAAGTTTATAAGCTTTAAAGAAGATGTGCTTGCATAGGACAGCACCAGAAATAGCCCCAGGTGCCTGTCAGAGCAATTCTGGGAGCCCTTTGGCCTCACCCAGTAGGACGCTGTAGGAGGCAAGGGGTTCTCAGCAGAAATCCCTCGTGAAACAAGAGCTTTCCCCCAGGTGCCACCTTTATGCCTTCAAATAAGCTGGTTTAGGATGTATGTACATGTTCTGCCTAATCCAACTTGCAGATATTTTTGCAGTAAGTTAAACAATATTCTTCAATTATTTGCCATTGATGGGTCATTTGTTTTTCAGTTACTCGGTGCTATTTTTAGAAATGTCCAATCAACTACCAGGATTCAGTTAGGGCATTCTATTGCTGGCGTGAGCCCACACATCTGGGTGTACTTTCTTATAAGAAAGGCTTTACTAAGTTTGGATTGGTTGATTTTCCTTGTGGTCCGGCTGATGACAACACCTCTCTGCACAGCACATTCACAAGATTGCCCATAATAGCAACCACTCTGACAGAAAAATCATGTGTCAAGTGTGTTATCTGTTTTAAAGCATCAAACAGCTGTGAGTGAAAATCATAGTGGGAGATAACATTTATGAAGCAATGAATGAATATGTCAGGCTCAGTACTGAGCATGTCACTTGAATAGTCTCATTTAACCCTCAAAACCTTCTAAGGTGGGTTGACTATTATTATAAATATTTGCATTTTACAAATGAGGAAACTGAGGCTTAGATAAGTGACCTGCCGACAGTCCTATAGTTTGTAAACAGAGGAGGTGGAATTTGGTAACGTTCATCTAGGTCAGTGGATTTTGTATGTGAAATTCCTAAAAATGATTTAAAAATAAAGGTGCACATAATTGCATAGTTGATAAAAAGTGCTCCTCAGTGAATAAAAAGGAAAAAAGTTCTGAGCTCTTGTTTCAGGCCAGGAAGGCATTTACTGTGACCTGATATGAGTCTTGTGGTTCAGAGAGAACCTTGCATGTAGCGGGTCATAGACGGTTACTAAGTTCTGCAAGACAGTCTGAGGTACCCCAAGAGGATAAAGCTGGGCCTCCACCCAGCATTACATGACTCCGAACAACAAGAAATTATGTAAGGACAGGCGTGGTGGCTCACACCAGTAATTTTAGCACTTTGGGAAACTGAGTCAGGAGGATCCCTTGAGCCCAGGAGTTTGAGACTAGCTTGGACAACACAAGGAGACCCTGTCTCAAAACACAAAATTATGGAAGGGTTCCAAAGAGCACTATTCTGCCCAAGCCACTTCTGTATTTATTCTCATAGATGCCTATTTAGTCTGTAGGCATGGGCCGCTTGTAGGTTCAGTGCCAGACACAGCACTGGATATTGCATCACATATAACATTGTGCATGTAAGATATAAACCCTCATTACTCCCTTCTTCACCCTCTCCTCCTGTGGCTTCTTCCATCTCCCTCATCTCTTCCAGGAGGCCTTGATATAAGTTTTTTTGTTAGTATGCTCAGTGAGTAGGGAGCAGTCAGGATAGGGGATAGGGAGGTGGGTTGGAGCCATGATCGTCTCCCTGTCACCACAAGTACAGCTGAGACTGTGCCCCATCCAGTCACACTCTGACAGCAGCTGCCACAGCAACCACACCCTCAGCCTAGTTTCCAAGAGTCAAAGTGGCTGTCCCCAGTGCCCCCTGGAATGTTGATAGAGCTGAAAACTCAGATTTAAAAATGACTCAATAAAAAATTGACTGAGTCAGAGCTTAAAGACTGCCTTGCTCAGCAACACCCCATTCTGCTTCTGCTTCCATCTCTTCTCCAGTATATGTTCTAGCTGTTATATGCAGTGTAAGAACATCACATACGTGAAATAATAATGTGATGGTCCTTTAGAACTTCTTTGGAAAGGATCTCAGTAGACATGTGTTGCAGACACACATGTATGCCCAGAAGATCATAGGCTCATGTTACACAGATTATGGGGCGATCACTTGGCTTTTGCCAAGCTTTGAGTCTTATTAAATACTAATCTATAAGAGTTCATCTTCTGCTTAAGGGATCCCTACATCTGGAAATAAAAGACAATCTCTATCATCATGAAAACACAAAATTATAAAATTCACTGGTAGAGCAGACACATAAATGAGAAAAAAGACTCAAATGCCACCACTCCAGAGAAACCACCAAATCACAATGATAAATAGTAAGAGAGAAAAAAGAAGCAAAGGATATAAAAATCAGTAAGAAAACAATTATTAAAATGACAAGAATAGTCATCATCTGCCAATACTAGTCATAAATGTAAATGGATTAAATTAACCACTTGAAAAATAAAACTTGCCATGAATGAGTAAAAATTCATGACCCAATCACATGTTGCCTACAAGAAACTCACATCACCTGTAAAAATACATACAGACTGAAAGTAAAGGGATAGAAAAATATATCCCAAGCAAATGGAAACCAAAAGCAAGCAACAGTACTTATACTTGTATCAGATAAAACAGACTTTAAGTCAAAACAGTAAAAAGATTGACTTTTCTATAGAGCATGTTAAAAAAAAACAGTAAAAAGAAACAAAGTCGATCATTATATAATAAAGGGATCAATTCAGCAAGAGAATATAGCAATTTTAAATATATATATGACACCAGAGCATCCAGATATATAAAGCAAATATAATTAGATCTAAAGGGAGAGATAGACTCTAATATGGTAATAGTTGGCAATTTCCATGGTCTACTCTCAGCATTGGACAGATCATCTGGAGAGAAAATCAGCAAAGAAACGTTGGATTTAAACTATGGTTTAAGCTAAGTGGACCTAACGGACATTTACACTTTTTAAAACTTTTATTTTAAGTGCAGGGGTACATGTGCAGGTTTATTACATAGGTAAACCTGTGTCATGGGGGTTCATTATACAGATCATTTCATCACCCAGGTATTAAGGCTAGTACCCATTGGTTACTTTTCCTGATCCCCTCCCTACTCCCATCCTCCCCCCTCCAGTAGGCACAGTGTCTGTTCCCCTCTGTGTCCATGTGTTCTCACCATTTAGCTCCCACTTATAAGTGAGAATATGTGGTATTTAATTTTCTGTTCCTATGTTAGTTTGCTAAGGACAATGGTCTCCAGCTTCATCCATGTTCCTACAAAGGACATAATCTCATTCTTTTTTATGGCTGCATAGTATTCCGTGGTGCATATGTACCACATTTTCTTCCTCCAGTCTATTCTTGATAGGCATTAGGTTAATTCCGTATCTTTGCTATTGTGAATAGTGCTGCAGTGAATCTATGCATGCATATGTCTTTAAGGTAAAATGATTTATATTCCTTTGGGTTTATACCCAGTAATAAGATTGCCGGATTAGTAGTTCTGTTTTTACCTCTTTGAGGAATCGCCACAATGCTTTTTACAATGGTTGAACTAATCTACGCTCCCACCAATGATGTACGAAACCCCAGGTTGAAGCGATTCTCCTGCCTCAGCCTCTCAAGTAGCTGGGGTTACAGGTGCCTGCCACCATGCCTGGCTAATTTTTGTATTTTTGGTAGAGATGGGGTTTTGCCATGTTGGCCAGGCTTGTCTCAAACTGCTGACCTCAGGTGATCTGCCCACCTCATCCGCCCAAAGTGCTGGGATTACAGGTGTGAGCCACTGCGCCTGGCCATGATTTCGGTATTTTAAAATTTGTTGAAACTTATTTTGTGTCCTGGCATATGGTTTATCCTAGAGAATGTTCCATGTGCTGATGAGAACAATGTTTATTCTGCAGCAAAAATTGACAAATGGGGTCTAATTAAAGATTCTGCACAGCAAAAGAAACTATCAATAAACAACCTACAGAATGGAAGAAATTTTTTGTAAATTATGCGTCTGACAAAGGTCTGACATCCAGAATCTATAAGGAACTTAAATAAAGTTACAAGAAGAAAAACCAAACAACTCCATTGAAAAGTGGACAAAGGACAGGAACAGACACTTTTTTGTTTTGAGACGGAGTCTTGCTGTGTCACCAGGCTGGAGTGCAGGGGTGCAATCTCAGCTCACTGCAACCTCCGCCTCCTGGGTTCAAGCAATTCTCCTGCCTCAGCCTACTGAGTAGTTGGGACTACAGGCGTGCACCACCATGCCCAGCTAATTTTTGTATTTTTAGTAAAGACAGGATTTCACCATGTTGGCCAGGATGGCCTTGATCTCTTGACCTTGTGATCTATCTGCCTTGGCCTCCCAAAGTGCTGGGATTACAGGTGTGTGCCACCACACTCAACGCATACACTCTTCAAAAGAAGACAGATGTGCATCCAACGAGCATATGAAAAAAAGCTATATGGCCTGGCATGGTGGTTCACGCCTGTAATCCCAGCACTTTGGAAGGCCGAGGTGGGCAGATCACATGAGGTCAGGAGTTTGAGACCAGCCTGTAGCACAGTAGAATAAAACTATAATTTAATAACAAAAGGAACTTTGGAAACTGCACAAACACATGGAAACAAAACAATATGCTCCTGAATGACCATTGGTTCAAGGAAGAAATTGAGGAGGAAATCATAGAATTTATTGAAATATATGAAAATGTAAGCACAGCATACCAAATCCTATAGGACACAATAAAAACAATGCTAAGAGAGGAGTTTATAGTAATAAATGCCTACATCAGAAAAAGTAGAAACATTTCAAACAAACAATCTAACCACATACTTCAAGGTACTAGAAAAGCAAGAACAAACCAAACCCAAAATTAGTAGATGGAAAGAAATAATGAGGACTAGGGTGGAACTAAATGAAATAGAGACTAGAAAAATACAAAAATCAACAAAACAAAAAGCTGGTTTTTGAAAAGATAAATAAAATCAATAAACTGCTAGTTAGACTAACCAAGAAAAAAAAAAAAGAAGACTCAAATAAAATCAGAAATGAAAAAGGAGACATGACAACTGATGATGATATCACAGAACTACAAAAGATAATCAGAAACTGTTGTAAAACAACTATACACTGAAAAACTGGAAAATCTAGAGGAAATTGATAATTTCCTAGACACATAAAACCTGCCAAGATTGAATCAGGAAGAAATAAAAAACCTAAATAGACCAATAATGAGCATTGAATCAGTAATAAAAAGTCTCCCGACAAAGAAAAAGCCCAGGACTGGATGGCTTCACTGCTGAATTCTGCCAAACTTTAAAAGAAGAATTAATACCAATTATCTTCAAGGTATTAAAAAAATTCAGAAGGAGGGAATTTTCCCTAACTTATTCTTTGATGCCAGCATTATCCTGATACCAAGACCAGTCAAAGACACAACAAAAAAGAAAACTACAGACCAATATCCATGACGAACACACACATGAAAATCCCCAGCAAACCAAATCCAACAGCCTATCAAAAAGATAGTAGACCATGATTAAATGGGATTTATTCCAGGGATGCAAGGGTAGTTCAACATACGCAAATCAATTAACGTGATACAGCACATAAACAGAATGAAGGACAAAAACCTTCATATGATCATCTCAGTAGATACTTAAAAACATTTGATAAACTCCAAGATCCCTTCATTATAAAAACTGTCAACAAACTGAGCATAGAATAAACACACCTCAACATAATAAAGGCCATATATGACAGTCCCACAGATAACATCATACTAAATGAGGAGAAGCTGAAAGTTCCTTTCCTCTAAGAACTGGAACAAGACAAGGCTGCCTACTTTCACCACTCCTATGCAACATAGTACTGAAAGTCCTAGTCAGAGCAGTTAGTTAGGCAAGATACAGAAGCAAAAGACATCTAAATTGGAAAAAGAGAAGTCAAATTGTCCCTGTTTGCAAATAATGTGATCTTATATTCAGAAAAACCTAAAGACTCCCCCCAAAAACTCTTAGATCTGATAAATAAATTCAGTAAAGTTTCAGGGTACAAAATCAACATACAAAAATCAGTAGCATTTCTCTACACCAATAATGAACTATCTGAGAAAGATATCAAAAAGGCAATCTCATTTACAATAGCTTTTTAAAAATACTGAGGAATAAATTTAACCAAGAAGATGAAAGACTTCTACAAGGAAAATTACAGAACACTGATGAAATAAATTTAAGAGGACACAAACAAATGAAAAAAAAAATCTTATGCTCATGGATCAGAATAATTAATATTGTTAAAATGTCCATACTATCCAAAGCAATCTACAGATTCAATGTAATCCCTATCAAAATACCAATGCCATTTTTTTCATAGAAATAGAAAAAACAATTTTAAAATGTGTATGGAACCAAAAAACAAAAAAAAGAGCCTGAATATCCAAAGCAATCCTGAGCAAAAAGAGCAAAGCTGAAGGCATGACACCACCTGACTTCAAAATGTATCACAAACATATAGCAACCAAAACAGCGCAGCATTAGTATAAAAACAGACACATAGATCAGTGAAACAGAATACAGATCCCAGAAGTAAATCCACATATTTCTAGCCTACTGATCTCTGACAAAGGCAGCAAGAATGTGCCCTGGGGAAATGTGAGCCTCTTCAATCAGGTGCTGGGTAAATTGGGTGTCTATATGCAGAAGAATGAAATTAGACCCTTATATCTCACCATAGTAAAAATCAGCATTCGAGGAATTAAAAACTTACACTTAAGGTCCAAAACTGTAAAACTACAAGAAAAAACATACGGGAAACACTTCAGGACATTGGTCTAGGCAAAGATTTTATGGCTAATACCTCAAAAGCATAGGCAATAAAACCAGAAATAGACAATGGGGCTATATTAACCTAAAAGCATCTGCACAGCAGAGTGAAGAGACAGTCTGTTTCATGGGAAAAAATTCACTAACTATTCATTTGGCAACTGAACTCAGCAATTAAAAAAACAAACAGTTCCACTAAAACGTTGATAACATGAATAGACATTTCTCCAAAAAAATAAAATAAATGGCCAACAGATATATAAAAATTGCTATATGTTATATACTATGACACATTCTCAGTATTACTAATCATCAGGGAAATGCAAATTGAAATCACAGTGACATATCATCTTACCTCCTTTAGAATAGCTATTATTAAACAGACAAAAAAATAACAGATGCTGGCAAGGATGTGGAGGAAAGAGAAACCTTATACACTGTTGATGGGAATGTAAATTAGTACAGCTACTATGGAAAACAGTATGGAGATTTCTCAAAAAAATTAATCATCACTGGTCATTAGAGAAATGCAAATCAAAACTACATTGAGATACCATCTCACACCAGTTAGAATGGCGATCATTAAAAAATCTGGAGACAACAGATGCTGGAGAGGACATGGAGAAATAGAAGCACTTTTACACTGTTGGTGGGAGTGTAAACTAGTTCAACCATTGTGGAAGACAGTGTGGCGATTCCTCAAGGACCTGGAAATAGACATTCCATTCGACCCAGCAATCCCATTACTGAGTATATACCCAAAGGATTATAAATCGTTCTACTATAAGGACACATGCACACGAATGTTCATTGCAGCACTGTTTACAATAGCAAAAACTTGGAACCAACCCATATGCCCATCAATGTAGACTGGACAGGGAAAATGTGGCACATATACACCATGGAATATTATGCAGATATCAAAAACAATGAGTTTGTGTCCTTTGTAGGGACATGGATGAACCTGGAAACCATCATTCTCAGCAAACTGACACAAGAACACAAAATCAAACACCGCATGTTCTCACTCATAGGCGGATGTTGAACAGTGAGAACACATGGACACAGGGAGGGGAGCATCACACACTGGGGTCTGTTGGGAGTTTTGTTTTTTTTTTAGAGACGAGGTGTCACTCTTTTGCCCAGGCTGGAGTGCTGCACACTATCATGGCGCACTGCAGCCTCGAACTCCTGGGCTCAAGCGATCTTCCCACGTCAGCCTCCTGAGTAGCTGGGACCACAGGCGCACGCCATGGCACTTGACAATTTTATTTTTAGCAGAGACAGGGTCTCGTAAGTCTGGTCTCAAACTCCGGCTTCTAGCAGTCCTTCTGCCTCGGCCTTCCAAAGTGCTGGGAGCTGCCACGCCTGCCTTTTTTGTTTTGTTTTTCCCCCTTGATCAGGTACTA
>CAUYQU010093777.1:0-13407 GCA_963574635.1 Cheracebus regulus | reverse complement strand
TCTGCAGCCAGGCTACAGTGCAGTAGCACAATCTCTGCTCATTGCAACCTCCGCCTCCTGGGTTCAAGTGATTCTCCTGCCTCAGCCTCCTGAGTAGCTGGGACTACAGGGGTAAGCCACTGGACCCGGCTAATTTTTATGTTTTTTTAGTAGATACGGGGTCTTACTATGTTGGCCAGGCTGGTCTTGAACTCCTGACCTCGTGTGATCTACCTAGGCCTCCCAAAGTGCTGGGATTCTAGGTGGGAGCCACCATGCCCAGCCATGCACTTCTTTTTCTTGCCTTATTGCTTCACTAGAATCTCCAGTGGTGTTAAATAAGCATGGGGAGCATGGATGTTCTTCCTCATCTTAGGGGAAAAGGATTCAGTCTTTTACCTTTAAGTGATGTTAGCATATGCTTTTTATAGGTGTTCTCTATAGGTTAAGAAATCTTCATTCTATTTTTTTTAGCTTGTTGAAAATTTTTATCATGAAGGGATATTGAATTTTGTGAAATACTTTTTCTGTAGCTCTTAAGATAGTCATATGATTTTACTGTTTATATGAACTGATTTCAAATGTTGAACAAACTCTGTATTCCAAGAGAAATTTGTTTTTTCTTTTTATATATTGTTCGGTTTGATTTGTTAATATATTGTTAAGAATTTTACCATCTATGTTCATGAGTGATCATGGTACATACTTTTCTTGTAATATCTTGGTCTGGTTTTGTTATCAGGTTAACATTGGCCTGATAAAATTAGTTGGGAATTATTTCATCTTCTACTCTCTATAAATCTGTGTAGAGTTTGTATTATTTCTTTTTTAAATTATATTTTAAGTTCTCGGGTACATGTGCAGAACATGCAGGTTTGTTACATAGGAGTACACATGCCATGGTGGTTTGCTGCATCCATCCGCCTATCATCTACATTAGGTATTTCTTCTAATGCTCTCCCTCCCCAATCCCCCAACCCCCTGCTACCACTCCCCTAGCCTCCCACACCACGACAGGCCCTACTCTGTGATTTTCACTTCAATGTTCATCATGGATATTGGCCTGAAATTTTCTTTTTTAGTTGTGTCTCTACCAAGTTTTTGTATCAGGATGAAGTTGGTCTCATAAAATGAGTTAGGAAGGATTCCCTCTTTTTCTATTGTTTGGAATAGTTTCTGAAGGATTGGTACCAGCTCCTCTTTGTATCCTGGTAGAATTTGGCTGTGAACCCATCTGGTCCTGGACTTTTTTTGGTTGTTAGGCTATTAACTGCTTCCTCAATTTCAGACCTTGTTATTTGTCTATTCAGGGATTCAACTTCTTCCTGGTTTAGTCTTGGGAGGGTGGAAGTGTCCAGGAATTTATCTATTTCTTCTAGATTTACTGGTTTATGTGCATAGACGTATTTGTTGTAATCTCTGATGATAGTTTGTATTAGTGTGGAATTGGTGGTGATATCCCTTTTATTATTTTTTATTGCATCTATTCAATTCTTCTCTCTTTTGTTTTTTATTAGTCAGGCTAGCGATCTATTTATTTTGTTGATCTTTTCGGAAAAAAAAAAACAGCTCCTGGATTTGATTTTTTTTTTTTTGAAGGGTTTTTTGTGTCTTTATCTCCTTCAGTTCTGCTCTGATCTTAGTTATTTCTTGTCTTCTGCTACCTTTTGAATTTGTTTGATCTTGCTCCTCTAGTTCTTTTAACTGTGATATTATGGTGTCAATTTTAGATCTTTCCTCCCTTCTCATGTGGGCATTTAGTGCTGCAAATTTCCCTCTAGACACTGCTTTAAATGTGTCCCAGAGATTCTGTTATATTGTGTCTTAGTCCTCATTGATTTCAAAGAATATCTATTTCTGCCTTCATTTCATTATTTATCCAGCAGTCATTCATAAGCAGGTTGTTCAGTTCTGATATAGTTGTGTGGTTTTGAGTGAGTTTCTTTGTTCTGAGTTCTAATTTGATTGCACTGTGGTTTGAGAGGCTGTTAACGATTTCTGTTCTTTTGCATTTGCTGAGGAGTGATTTACTTCCAATTATGTGGTCAATTTTAGAATAGTTGTGATGTGGTGCTGAGAAGAATGTATATTCTGTGGATTTGGGGTGGAGAGTTCTGTAGATGTCTATTAGGTCCACTTGGTACAGATCTGAGTTAAAGTCCTGGATATCCTTGTTAATTTTCTGTCTTGTTGATCTGTCTAATATTGACAGTGGTGTGTTAAAGTCTCCCACTGTTATTGTGTGGGAGTCTAAGTCTCTTTGTAGGTCATTAAGAATTTGCTTTGCTGGGTGTGGTGGCTCAAGCCTGTAATCCCAGCACTTTGGGAGGCCAAGGTGGGTGGATCAGAAGGTCAAGAGATCGAGACCATCCTGGCCAACATGGTGAAACCTCATCTCTACTAAAATACAAAAATTAGCTGGGCGTGGTGGTGCACACCTGTAGTCCCAGCTACTTGGGAGGCTGAGGCAGAAGAATTGCTTGAACCCAGGAGGCAGAGGTTGCAGTGAGCTGAGATTGTGCCACTGCACTCTAGCCTGGCACCTGGCAACAGAGTGGGACTGTTTCTCCAAAAAAAAAAAAAAAAAAAAAGAATTTGCTTTATGTATCTGGGTGCTCCTGTATTGGGTGCATATATATTTAGGATCCTTAGCTGTTGCATTGATCCCTTTACCATTGTGTAATGCCCTTCTTTGTCTCTTTTGAACTTTGTTGGTTTAAAGTCTGTCTTACCAGAGAGTAGGATTGCAACTCTTGCTTTTTTGCTCTCCATTTGCTTGATAAATCTTCTTCCATCCCTTTATTTTGAGCCTGTGTGTGTCTTTGCACGTGAGATGGGTGTGCTGAATACAGGCCACTAATGGGTCTTAACTCTTTATCCAATTTGCCAGTCTATGTCCTTTGGGGCATTTAGCCCATTTACATTTAAGGTTAATGTTGTTATATGTGAATTTGATCCTGCCGTTTTGATGCTAGCTGGTTGTTTTGCCCATTAGTTGATGCAGTTTCTTCATAGTGTTGATGGTCTTTACAATCTGGTATGTTTTTGCAGTGGCTGGTACTGGTTGTTTCTTTCCATATTTAGTGCTTCTTTCAGGAGTTCTTGTAAGGCAGGCCTGGTGGTGATGAAATCTCTCAGCAGTTGCTTGTCCATAAAGGATTTTATTTCTCCTTCATTTATGAAGCTTAGTTTGGCTGGATATGAAATTCTGGGCTGGAAGTTCTTTTCTTTAAGGATGTTGACTATTGGCCCCTACTCTCTTCTGGCTAGCAGGGTTTCTGCAGAGAGATCTGCTGTTAAGTCTGATGGGCTTCCCTTTGTGGGTAACCCAACCTTTCTCTCTGGCTGCCCTTAGCACTTTTTTCTTCATTTCAATCCTGGTGAATCTGAGGATTATGTGCCTTGAGGTTGCTCTTTTTGAGGAATATCTTTGTGGTGTTCTTTGTATTTTCTGAATTTGAATGTTGGCCTGTCTTGCTAGGTTGGGGAAGTTCTCCTGGATAATGTCCTGAAGAATGTTTTCCAACTTGGTTTCATTCTCCTTATCATATTCAGGTACACCGATCAAACGTAGATTAGGTCTTTTCACATAATCCTATATTTCTTGGAGGCTTTGTTCATTTCTTTTCACTCTTCTCTAATCTTGCCTTCTTATTTTATTTCATTGAGTTGATCTTCAGTCTCTGATATCCTTTCTTTCGCTGGATCAATTCGGCTATGCAAACTTGGGTATGCTTCACAAAGTTCTTGGGCTGTGTTTTTCAGCTCGATCAAGTTGTTTATGTTCTTCTCTATGCTGGTTATTCTAGTTAGCATTTTGTCTAACCTTTCTTCAAGGTTCTTAGTTTCCTTGCATTGGGTTAGAACATGCTCCTTTAGTTTGGAGAAGTTTGTTATTACTCACCTTCTGAAGCCTGTTTCTGTCAGTTCATCAAACTCATTTTCCATCCAGTATTGTTTCCTTGCTGGTGAGGAGTTGTGATCCCTTGGAGAAGAGGCGTTCTGGTTTTTTGGTGATTGCAGCCTTTTTGTGCTGGTTTCTTCCTATCTTCATGGATTTATCTACCTTTGGTCTTTGAAGTTGGTGACTTTCGGATGGGGTCTCTCATGGATGTTCTTTCTGTTGATGTTGAGCTATTTCTTTCTGGTTTTTAATTTTCCTCCTAACAGTCAGGCCCCTTGGCTGCAGGACTGCTGGAGGTCCACTCCAGACCCTGCTTGCCTGGGAATCACCCGCAAGGGCTGCAGAATGGCAAGGATTGCTGCCTTTTCCTTCCTCTGGTAACTTTGTCCCAGAAGGGTACCTGGCAGATGTCAGCCAGAGCTGTCCTGTACGAGGTGTCTCTTAGGATTATATGGGGGTCAGGGAGCCACTTCAGGAAGCAGTCTGTTCCTTATCAGAGCTCAGCCATGCTGGGAGCTCCATTGCTCCCTTCAGAGCTGCTGGGCAGGGATGTTTAAGTCTGCTGAAGTGGAACTCACAACCACCCCTTTTCCCAGGTGCTCTGTCCCAGGAAGGTGGGACTTGATTTATAAGTCCCTGTTGGGCTGTGCCTTTTTTTCAGAGATGTCCTGCCCAGCAAGAGAAGAGTCTAGTCACAGTCTGCCTGCAGAGGTGTTGCTGAGTTGCCACGGGCTCCACCTAGCTGCTGTGTGAACTTCCGTATAATTTTGTTTACACAGGCAAGGTTAGAGCTGCCTCAGTAATGGTGGAAGCCCCCTACCACACCCCTCCCCCCCAAACTGAGCTTGATGGTCCCAGGTCGATCTCAGACTGTTGTGTTGGCTGCAAAAATCTCACGCCAGTGAGTCTCAGCTTGCTGGTCTTTGTGGGGTGGGACCCGCCTAGCCAGATCACTTGGTTCCTTGCCTTCAGCTCCATTTTTTCCAGGGGAATAAGCAGTTCTGTCTTGCTGGCATTCCAGGCGCTAGCTAAAATAGCTGCCCAGTTTTGTGCTGGAAACTCGCTGCACTGGTATTGGCGCTGGCAGGAATCTCCTGGTCTGTGGTCTGTAAAGACCATAGGAAAAGCACAGTATCTGAGCTGGAGTGCAGGAGTGTCTGGAAAAGTCCCCAATGGCCTCCCTTGGGTAGGAGGCGGAGTTCTTTGGCCCCTTGCACTTCCTGGGTGAGGCAACACCCCCCCGCCTCGGTGTGCCCTCCTTGGTCTACGCCCACTGTCTAACCAGTCCCATTGAGATGAACCTGGTACCTCGGTTGGAAATGTTATCACTCACCTTCTGTGTTGCTCTCACTGGGAACTGCGCTCTGGAGCTGTTCCTATTTGACCATCTTGGTGGAAGTCTCTAGATATCATTTTAATATTGATATTAGTTGAGTTGTAGTCAAAGAACATACTGTTTATGATTTAAAGTCTACTACACTTATCGAAATTTGTTTTATAGTCCAAAATATAGTCCATCTTGGTGAATGTTTTATGTGTTCTTGAAAGGAAAGTGTCTTTTGCTGTTATTGAGTGTTGTGTTCTATAGAAGGTTAGGTCAATTTGGTCAATGGTGTTGCTTAAGTCTTCTATATCTATTTCTGTGTACTTGTGCTACCACTTACTAAAAGAAGAATTTTAAGGGCTTTTACATCTCCACTATGTTTGTAGTTTTTTCATATTTTTCTTATCAGTCAGGCTCTGTAATTAGGTAGATACATATTTAGAATAGTTATATATGTATATAATACATATAGTTGTTTTTTTTTTTTTTTGAGACAGAGTTTGACTGTGTTGCCCAGACTGAAGTGCAGTGGTGTGATCTTGGCTCACTGTAACCTCCACCTCTCAGGCTCAAGCAACCTTCTCACTTCAGCCTCCCGAGTAGCTGGGACCACAGGCATGCACCATCATGCCTGGCTAATTTTTGTATTTTTTGTAGAGATGGGGTTTCACTATGTTACCCAGGCTGGTCTTGAACTCCTGAGTTCAAACAATCTGCCTACCTTAGCTTGCCAAAGTGCTGGAATTACAGGCATGAGCCACTGCACCTGGCCATCTTTTCTTAATGAATTGGCTTCTTTATCTTTAAGAAGTATTTCTTTTTATCCCTGGTAATACTTCTTGTTCTAAAATCTATTTAATCTAATGTTAATATAGGCATTTTAGCTTTCCTTTGATTAATATTTTTTCTTACTTTAACCCTCTATGTCTACATATAAAGTGAATTTCTTCTTGTAGACAGTATGTAGTTGAGTCTTTTAAAAAAAATCAATCTGACAATCTCTACTTTTTGATTATTTAAACAATTTATATTTAATGTAATTATCTATATGGTTAGGCTTACGTGCATCATATCTTGTTTGTTTTCTGTTTGTCTCAATTGCTCATTTTTCCTCTTTTTCTTTTCCTGAATTCTTTTGGATTTTTTTTTCTGATTTTGTTTTATCTTCAGTAGGCTTATAGGCACCCCACCCCCAACTTTTTTTTAAAGGTAATTGCTCCAGGACATATTACACACACACACACACACACACACACACACACACACACACACACATATATATTTTCACTTTTCAGTCTATTTTCAAGTATTATACTATTGTACATGTTGTATAAAAATGTTAGATAAGTATATTTACTCTTTCTTTTGTTTGTGCTGTTATATATTTTATATTTTAAATTTACTTCTACATACACTATATGTTCTATAATTTATTTTCTTATTATCAATAGTCAATTATCCTGTAAAAAGTAACTTTGTAGCTGGCACGGTGGCTCACACGTGTAATCCCAGCAGTTTGGGAGGCCAGGGTGAGTGGATCACTTGAGGTCAGGATTTCAAGACCAGTCAGGCCAATATGGTGAAACCTCATCTCTACTAAAAATACAAAAATTATCCAGGCATGGTGGTGTATGCCTGTAATCCCAGCTACTTGGGAGGCTGAGGCAGGAGAATCACTTGAACTGGGGAGTCAGAGGTTGCAGTGAGCTGAGATCATGCCACTGCACTCCAATCAGGCTGGGCAACAAAGCAAGACTCCAGCTCAAAAAAAAAAAAAGAAAAAAGAAAAAAACAAAAAAACCCAAAACTTTGTACACTGGGTGCAGTGGTTCGCACCTGTAATCCCAGCACACTTCGAGATGATTTCAAGTTGAGGCCAGAAGTTCGAGACCAGCCTGGCCAAAATGGTGACACCCCATCTCTAATAAAAAAAAAAAATAGCTGGGTGTGATGGTGCATGCCTGTAATTCCAGCTACGCAGGTGACTGAGGTGAAAGAATTGCTTGAACCCTGGAGGCAGAAGTTTCAGTAAGCCAAGATCATGCCACTGCACTTCAGCCTGGGTGACAGAGTGATACTCTGTCTCCAATAACAAACAAAAACTTTACAGAAATATAATTTATGTAAAATAAAATACATTTATTTATTTGATAAAGGATCTTGTTCTGTCATCCAAGCTGAACTATAGTGGTACAATCATGGCTGAATGCAGTCTCAACCTCTCGAATACCCATGTTTCAAGCATATAATTTACATATTACGTTTTTTAAAAAATAGAGATGGAGTCTTGCCATGTTGCTTGGGATGGCCTCGAACTCCTGTGCTCAAGTCATCATCCCACCTCAGCTTCCCAAAGTCCTACATGTTAAATTTCTTATTTATTTTAGAGATGGAGTCTCACTGTCTTGCCCAGGCTGATCACAAACTTCTGGTCTCAAGTGACCTTCCCACCTCAGTCTCCCAAACTGCTGGGATTATGAACATGAGCCCCACCACACCCAGCCCATACTAAGGTGTTTTTTTTTTTTCTTTTTGTGACAGAGTCTAGCTCTGTTAACTGGAGTGCAGTGGCACGATCTTGGCTCACTGCAATCTCTGCCATCTCTGCCTCTTGGGTTCAAGTGATTCTCATGCCTCAGCTACCCGAATAGCTGGGACTTTAATTTAGGAAAAGAAATGAACATTTATTGAGCATGATGCTGGCTGCACAGGCTGACAACAAGCAATCCTCCAGTCAGCCAATAATGGTTTTTTTTGAAATTCACTCTAGGCAACTTGTGAACTTGCCGCTTCATTTGACCACTCTTTCTCCTTATGAAACTGAGAGTGACTGTGAGAGGCCCCTTAGACATCACTATGCTGTGTTAGTGTTATGGCTCCCAAGGGACTGGATCCACTTAGGATTAAAGCTCCTTTATGAACTCCAGGACCCTCTGGAATTTATTAGGGTGCCACATGCCACATCCTAGACCACTGTGTGTGATTAGCCTGACTCTCTTTTTCTTCGACTTCTCTACTGAATCCTGCTTTTATACTAGAATATCAAAACTCTAATTTTCTCCTAGCAGAGCAGACAATTGGGGCAGATTCTGTTGCAGGAGAAAGGAAAAAGGCTAGTCTGATAGGCAAAGCATAGTCTTTGATGGATGATGCAGACGGGGTGTAGGAGGTTAGGCAGTTGGCCATGCCATGGAGGTCCACCAAGAAGTAACAAGTGGAATGCTGGCAACAAGTGGGGCTCCAGAGGGCAAGCCAAGAGTACTGCAGATCTAGACAGGCAGCCAGCAGCCTGCATTAAGAATGGCTGACAACACAGAGCAAATCAAGATTAATCACTCTCCTGGGCACCATATTCTCTATCCCAGGTGTCCTACCTATCACTGGCTCCTGGGATTCAGAGTTTTGGAATGCATGATCATTGGCAGTTGGTGGAGCCTAAATTATTCATGCATTCTTTGACTTCACAGCTTGTAGAAACCACAGTTCCATTCTTAACACTTTTTATAAAAACTTTGTTTGCATTTGAACAGGGGAATCTCACTGACTAAGGTTAAAACTAGGAATAGTAAGAGGAATTCAGGGAGAGGACATAGAGAGTTTTCTCCCTTATGCAGTATTAATCTAAAAGCATGTTTAGGGATAAATAATGAGTCAAGAAATAGATATATAAACAGATTGCTTTTTCTTGAATAAGCATGTGTTTCATCTACTGTCAGCATTTGATTGCTTTGGGAGCTGTGCATAAGCATCACTGACTTTCCCCAGTATCTAATAATTATCCATTCATGAGTCTGTCCCCCACACCAGACTGAACTCTTTGTGGATAGAAACTGAGTCTTATTAATCTCTGTATCTCTGGCACCTAGCAGTGATGAATGGTAAAGGTTCATCTCTTCCTTACCAAGCATGTGCTGTTCCAGGAGTCATTTCAATTAGAAATTCCTTCACAGCAAACATCATGTCTTTCTTTCTAGTGAAAATAGGAAGTAGCTTGAAACAGCACTAACAGGCATTTAGTGACTGTTGGTGATGCTAATGATGACATCTAGTTTCCATGGCAACATGCACTTATCCTCATAATGTTTCTTGGATTATGTGAAATTTGAAAATATATGTATATTTCTTTCCACATTGTGAGGAAATCTTTTGTATTACAGTATCTCTTGTACCTCATTAAAAAAATATGTTTATTGTAAGTAGTTGAATTAATTATCTACATAATGTGGATTACAGTGATGTCAAGTTTAGGAACGGTACTGGGAGCTTAGAAATGGTATTGCAGAGGGGGAGAAGCAGAGAATAAGTTGTTAAAAATATATGGATGGCAAACCCATTTTTAGCACGTTTTCTTTTTTCTCCCTTTATCTCCCTACTCTGATCCTCATCAACTCAACTAAATCCAGCTCTCTTTAAACCTTGAAATCACTTCAGTTTCTGCATGGACCATACTGAAAACTGTGAAAGGGGGATCTAAAAAGCTGTGAGGAGGGGAATCTATTTCTAGAACGTGTCCATCTAGGATAGATACTCAGCTGGTGGGCACCAGTGCGACTCTACAGTTGTTAAATACTGAAAAGCTTTCTGACCGACTGTCACTCTCACTTCTGTCCATCCGCCAGCCAGGGCTCTTCTCTGGGGACAGTCTCAGTTAACAACCTTTTATTCATTCTTCTAAAGATAGTGTAATATTGTTTAGATGAATATAGAAATATGTGTTCCTTTTTCTCCACAAATGAGAGCTTATTATTCATATTGCTCTGCACCTGGCTGTTTTTACTTACCAGTGTATCCTAAACATCCTTCTGTATCAATTCATAGAAGTCTACCTCATTTAATAGCTAGAGAAGATTTTATCGTATGGATGACCTATGTATTATTCAGCTTTTGCTGGGTAACAAACCATCACAAAGCAGCAGCATATAGAAATAAGCATTTCTTTCTCTCTCATGCATCTGTGGGTGGGCTGGGGCTGCTCCGTTTCTGATTGCAGGTTGATAAACCAGCGGAGGTGGTGTTGCTTCATATGGAGAGGCAGTCAATACTAGGCTACATTATTCTCATGGCAATGACAGATACACAAGTAGATGAGGTCAATCATCTAAGTGCATTTCAAGCCTCGGCTCACACAGCATCTGCTAATATCTCATTGGCCAAAGCAGGTTACATGGCCAAACCAATAGTCAAGAAGTGGGAAAGTTCACTTTACCTACCTGGAGGACATGGCTAGGTCATAGATAAATAATCTTACTGCAGGTGATAGGATTGGGACCAATAGTCCAATCTACCATAAATCCTGATTCTTTAAACCTATTTTATTACCAACTCTATTGATAGACATTTAATTTGTTTTTACCTTTTGCTTTTTTACATACTTTAAATTAATTCCAACTCTGAACTCCCATTCCACTAAGATGATGAGAATTCACTCTGTCATTATTAAGACTCACCCTTGGCCAGGTGCAGTGGCTCATGCCTGTAATCCCAGCACTTTGGAAGGCTGAGGTGGGTGGATCACCTGAGGTCAGGAGTTCAAGACCAGCCTGGCCAACATGGTGAAACTCTGTCTGTACTAAAAATACAAAAAATCAGCCGGGCACAGTGTCACACATCTGTGGTCTCAGCTGCTCAAGAGGCTGAGGCAGGAGAATCACTTGAACTTAGGCGATAGAGGTTGCAGTGAGCCATAATCACACCACTGCATTCCAGCATAGGCGACAGAGTGAGACTTTGACTCAGAAAAAAAAAGACTCACCCTTGCCTCAATGTGGTTCCCTGGCATCAGGATCATATGTAGGTCAAATATCAGAGAAGCTTCTCTGATTCTTCATTCTTGGTCCCTTTTGGTTACCATGAAGGCAGGTCCAGGGAGCATGTCCGTTTTAGGATCCGTGACACTATTTCCATGTCATGAGATTCTTTGGCAAGGCTTAGACCTTGTGCTTCAAGTTCAGTCTCCAATAACAGTTATTTTTTCCACAAACACCTTGACATTACTTAGATGTGGGTTAGCAAAAGTAGAATTTTTTTGGGACACATGTTTTGCAGAAAAGGAAAATCATATACTTGGACTCCTTTTTATTTTTGCAACAGAGCATGTTAGACACTTTTACTGCTGCAGAAATATTAAGACAGGATTATAGGAAAAGAAGGTAAGGTCTCCTATAAGTTTGCTCGGGGTATACACATATCTATATACTGGGTGAGTTTCTCAGTGTATGAGAAGAATATTGCAACATAGCATATGTTCATCCATGCATTTCCAAGAGTGTATAGCCTTCATAAATGAGAAATTGGGAGGCCTAATATAAAGAAATTGATGCAGCATTCTACCACAGTAACAAATACAACTTCAGACATTTTCAAGTATATGGCTATATGCTCAGAATTCAGAAAATTATTCTGCCATAACAGTCTGGGATCATCTTTCTTTTATCTCTAAGAAGGAATATTATTCATTCACTTATTCTTTTACCAATTCCATATTGAGCATTTAACTCAGCCCTAAGTACTGGGGATACAAAGATAAGATGGTGACATCTGTCCCTCAAGGAGCTCGTAGTACAAAAGGAGGTAGTGAACCAGCAAGCAGAGACTAGGCCTGTTGAGTATAAATGCAGGAATAGAAAACTGTGAAAGGTATGGGATTGGTGCAAAGGAGGGGTGCTTGGCAGATGGGGGCAGATTTCACACAAAGGGAGACATTGGAACTGGGTTTTGAAAGCTAAATGAGATTCCATCAGCAAGACAGCGGAGGAAGCATGTCCCAGACATTAATGCTGATAATAGTAGGGGCATAAGACAGCAGGGCGTTTTGGGGAGGCAGAGCTAGTGAGGTTGGCTGGAGATTAAGATATGAGGAGGGTGACTGGCAACAACATGAGTGGGAATTGTTAGGCATGGATTCCACTGTAGAGCTGAGAGCAGGGGAAAGACCACTCTGCAAAGGGTGGGGATGGATTAGGTGGGCAGGAGACTGAGGATTGGCAGGAGGCCGGGATAGGAAGCAAGACACTGTGGTAACATCCCAGTGGGAGTTAAGATGTCTGAGGGGAATATGGATCCCGGAATGATTGAACTTGACATTTTTTTTTTTGAGACGGAGTCTTGCTCTTGTCGCCCAGGCTAGAGTGCAATAGCACACTTTCGGCTCACTGCAACTGCCACCTCCCGGGTTCAAGTGATTCTCCTGACTCAGCTGCCCAAGTAGCTGGGGTTACAGGTGCCCACCGCCATGCCTGGCTAATTTTTAATAGAGACAGGGTTTTGCCATGTTGGCCAGGCTGGTCTCCAACTCCTGACCTTGTGATCTGCCCGCCTCGGCCTCCCAAAGTGCTGGGATTACAGGCGTGAGACACCGTGCCCTCTGCACTTGACATTTTTTTTTGGCAAATCCCATCATGTGGCTCTTCCATTTAAAATTCTTTAGTAGCTCCCATTGCTTTCAAGACATAATATAAGCTCATCAGCTGGGCTGAGCAAGTCTTTCCTCTAAATGTCTTCAGCTACTCTTTCTCCAGCTTTGAGCTCCTCAGTTTGCATTTCATTCTTGTGCTCTCTTCAGTTCTCTGAACCTTGCTGGTTAACCTGGAGTAAGTTACTTCTTGCTCCCATAATGAACTTGTGTTTGTATTTCAAATCTTACTTCCAACACCACCTTCCCTGGGCTGTCACTGGATTCCCTTTCACCCCTACCTTGGGTTCTTTTCACCATCAAATCTAGGCCACCATGCTGTAAACAGAATCCCTGAGTAGATGGTGAACATGTTGAGGGCAGCAGCTGGGTCTCCCTGCTCCCCGTCTGCCTCCCTTCCCCCTTCCCCTCCCTCCCTCCCTCCCTCCCTCTCTCTCTTCTCTCTCCCTCTCTCCCTCTCTCTTTTTCCTTTCTCTTTTCTTTCTCTTTCTCTCTTCTTTCAAAAGCATGAATATATTTTATTCTTTTTTTTTTTTAGAAAAAGAGAGAAAAGGAGAAAGAAAGAAAGAAACAGCAAAAGAAGAAAAAAAGAATGAAAGAGAGAAAGAAAGAGGAAGAGAAAGAGGGAGAGAGAATAGGATTCTTGTTTTATTGCCCAGGCTAGAATGCAGTCTAAAAATGGGTATTAAAAAACGCTTTTATGCCAATAATTGTGCTTAACAATGGAGACAGGAAGGAATAGGGGATGAAAATAACAAATAAGCAGCCAACCAATATTTTATTTAAACC